>LR749573.1:2506707-2653264 GCA_902729485.2 Mus minutoides | reverse complement strand
TCCCTTCCGCTTCTTTGGGTACTTTCTCCAGCTCCTACCTTGGGAGTCCTGTGATCCAACTAATAGCTAACTGTGAGCATCCACTACTGTGTTTACCAGGCACTGGCATAGCCTCCCACACGACAGCCATATCAGGTCCCCTTCAGCATTATCTTGCTGGCATATGCTATAGTGTTTATTTGATAGGGCTGATTTTTATCTCAGTTGTAAACATTGCCTGATTCCTGCCAGTTTTAATGTACAAATTTTTCTGTTTTGTTTAAAGAGTCATTATGCATTGAATGAACTTAATGCATCTTGGCTGATGTATTACCTAGCTTCTTTTTTTCTGTAATGACTATATAAGTCTGATGCTTGCTTTGAAAGATTACACTTCAATTCAATACTTGTCTCTTGTGTTCGTGTTTGTTTGTTACTCACTGACTCCTCGCCCACCTGATTCCTGGAACCCCGATTTTCCCTGGGTAGAGGGACCCCAACTGTGTCTGCCTGTATATATGATACATAGAAACATAAATGCATAGATGTATGTGCAAAGGTAGAGGTAAGGATAGATACGGGTGTAGGTACGCATATAAATCCATGTCCATGCTGTTCAGTCTGGCCAGTAGTTCCTGGCATCTCATCCAGAAACCATCCTTCCCTATGACCTATCTTCAATCTGATCAATGCCTTTTGACAACAGTCTGAGAGAATGGCCCTGTTCTACCCACTGGGTTACTTAGGAAGGGAAATTGATGATCCTTGGTGGTGGTGCTGTCAGTCATTTCTACAATACAGACAATTCAGAAACTACCTGGCAGTACACACATCTCTAGGTGTATCCAGGAAATTAGTCCCTGGAACATCAAAACCTTCCATTACTGAATACCCTTGAATAGAATGGTGCATGTTTGCAAATAACCCACCATCATTCTCTTGTAATCTTTAGCTCACTCTATATTTCCATGCAGCTAATAGAAATTAGATGCTATGAAACTGGTCAGGACTGATATTCTTTAGGTAATAATTCTATAAAAAAAACCCTATACACATGTTGGATTTAGATGTATTTATGGTTTCACAGAGGTCACTCCATTGATTCTTATGCAACAATGTACTAACAATCACCAGCTCAGATCAATGATATAAAAACATACTTGCTGACTAAATGTTAACACAGAAGCAGGTTTTATTTACACCTGATGCATTGAAATGACTTTCAAACACAGGGACATTTGCTGCTCCTGTCAGAATGGGGGTAAGGTGGGGACTACAAGGATGTAAGACAGGAGCCAGTCTTGATAACTGATCTGTACCTGGATGATAATTTTGTGCTTTTTCTGAAGAGTCACTGTGCTATGCTTTTTTGGGTTATGACCCACTTCAACGTTGTCTTCTCTCAAAACTTGTAGCTGCAGCTTCAGAGGTGACTCAATGGCTTGCGGAATAGATGGTTGTACTGGGCACCTGAACATGGTCTGCTTCCCATGTCACATAGATAATGATCACCTATAATTGCCAAATTCTTGGGATTGAGTTTCTCTTTTGGCTTCTTCAGAAACTAAGTATGCATTTGTGCACTTATTCATGAATATACATGCATACACAAACAATTATGATAATAGATGAGAGAAGGGGGTGAGAGTGAGAAATGATCAATAGACGGATGAATGAATATATAGATGATAGAGAAATTGAAGTACTTGACAGACATGTAGTTAGATACATGCATAAATAGATAGATAAATGACAAATGAATAGATTAATAAATATATAGATGATAAAAACAGAAATATAGATTATTAATAGATAATAGTAGTTGATAGATGATAGACATATGTTGACATATAGACAAATGATAGATGTTATGTAAATAGATGATAGATAGATGATAGGTAGATGGTACACATCATTTTAATATTATATTTGGGGATCAGCACTTAAGAGCACTTGCTGCACAGTTACAATGACCAGAGTTTGGATCGCTATATCTATATAGCAAGTCATGAACTAAAAGGGGGGCCCAGGGGAAGAGGGGGAAGGGAAAAACCCAAGTCCCACCAGAGTTTTACCTATTCTCTGTTCTGTCAGGCGTTGGAGAGATGCCATACACTTTCCACTCAGCCCTGGATGAGCATTCAAGTCTCTGACACACTATTCAGGGTGTGGTCAAGGGGTAGCACTACCTGGGAACCCCGGAGCTACTTTGCTAAAGCTACAAGGGTTATAGGAGAGAGAAATGAGGGAAGAGGTTCCCAACACTGAACAGAGTGAGTGCAGCAGATCTTGATGAGCAGAGATGCTCTATGATTTTAGAGCTTTATTATAGAAAGGCAGGGGGAAAGAGAGAATGGAGAGAGGGGGAAGGCTAGAGAGAAAGAGAGAGTAAGAGGGAGAGAGGAGAGGAGAGAGGAGAGGAGAAGACAAAGAGAGAGGAAAGGAGAGGAGAGGAGAGAAGAAAAAAGAGAGGGGAGAGAGAGGGTCAGAGTGAGGAGTAAGTGGTAAGAGAGACAAGTAAGAGAGTAAGAGAGTGAAGTGGGGCTGAACAGCACTTTTATGGTCTTTACTGTTGCTAGGTAACTGGGGAGGAGTTTAGCCTGAATGTCAGAAGCTTGGGCCATTGCCTACTTGACTTCTAGCCATAGTTTTCTTGTGAGGGCTGTAGGGAGGGTAACTTAGGCAAGATCCAGAGTTCCAGGAGCATGAGGGAATGCCTACCATGTCCTGTAGGTGAATTATTACCCTTTGGGTTTCTGAACTCAGCTCTACTGGAGACTAACCTGTCTTTGGATAGCCCAATTCCCCAGATAGATAGATAGATAGATAGATAGATAGATAGATAGATAGATAGATAGATAGGTGGTAGGTAGATAGTACACATCATTTTTAATATTATATTTGGAGATCAGCACTTAAGAGCACTTGCTGCACAGTTACAATGACCAGAGTTTGGATCCCTATACCTATATAGCAAGTCATGGGGTTCGTATTTGCGTCAGACACTTGATTATTGTATTGGAAGTTTAAGATAGAAGATTTCAGGCACTTGTTCACTTCCATATCCAGGTTCATGGAGCGACCCTGCTTCAAAGGACTAGGTAGAGTGCTAGAAAAGAACACATGGTGCTTGGTTCTGGCCTCTGCATTGTGAGCAGGTGTGTGCACACAATTTGAAATATATTCACACATATGTACATATACACACATACATAATACTCATAAACAAGCATGTTTTAAAAGTTATAGTTACGTTAAAATGGTATGCAACTTCCTCTGCAATATCCTGCTGGTTTTCCTACATCTGTTCTAACCTCTGTAGGAACAGTTTTACTATGACCCAAGTCAAAGCATTCAATGAAATGGAAATCACTTAGTGCCACTAACCTCCCTTAGCAATAGAGTGTACCCATGTAGGAAAGGGGATAACATTTGAAATGTAAATAAAGAAAATATCTTATAATAATAAAAAACAACCTAAGATCAAATCCACCATGATCCACACAGCACTATCTGACCTGACCCTATCAATATTCCAGCTGCTCCATTCCTCACTTATTCCTCATTGACAGGAGCCCCATGTTGTTCCCAGATCTGACTCTTCTTCACATTTTGTCAGCAACAATGCCACTGGGCAACCTGAGCAAAAAGTCTGGACTAGTTTCCATTTTCTTCTTGCCATTTTCTTGTGCTATGCCTTCAAAAATGTGTCCTCCATGGGCTTACATAACAGAAGCTTGGTCTAAAAGTGATTGTGTTGAAAGGTGTCAAATATTGGAGCCTAATGAGAGGCATTGGCTCCCCTAGGCAGATCCATGGAATAACTTAATATGGATCAAGCAGAGAAGGCTAGATTCTTGGAGAACTTATTATTATAAATGAAAGTCATCCAACATGGTGAGTACAGGATTTGCAGAACCATGCTACAAGGAAGGCATAAGAACTTGAAAGGCTGAGTGAACTCAAACCCCAGAAATTTCAGAGATCTGAGAAAACCAGGAGTAGAACTGCTTCCTACTTTACTCTGTACATGCTCTGAAACAGGTAACCAGGACACCCAACTGAGAGGATCACAGGTAGTCAGCCCATTAGCATAAAAACTGGACTTCTTCTTCATGCTACTGATGGATTTGGATAACCTGGAGGCCAGCCAATGACCTTCTGTTCTTGGCTATTCTTATGATGCCCTTCTCAGAAGAGGTATATAAATCTTCATTTCACCCCAATAAAGTGTATGTATCCACACTCCACTCCAATAAAGCAGTATGAACACTTAAAAATCATCTCAGACAGCTATTTCATTAAAAGTTTCATTAAAAGTCTATGTGTAGTTAGAGTACTTGATGAGAGTTTCACTTTGTTCAGTGGTTCATCTACTCATAAGTTTCTCATGATCCAATAAATATTCCTCACATCTATACTGACTGAAGCAACCATAATTGCTTCCAAGCAGGAAGATTGATGAGGTCAGGTGGATTTGATCTTAGTGGGTTTTTTTTTTCTTTTTTTATTACTATTTTTTTCTTTTTTTTAAAAATGCTCATGCATAAAACTACTAAAGAAGGATTTTGTCTTCCTCCAGTCCTCAGGTACTCAGCACTAACTCCCAATTGGACCAGGCCTGTTCTACTGGGTCTCAGCTTCCCCTTTTCTGTCTTGCATGCAGACACCCCAAAAGAAATAATAGACCATAGTCCCCTGTTCCTGATTACCTTTCCAGTCAATAAATTGGTGGCACCCGGTACCCAGAGAGGAGACTGTGAAACACACAAATTTTTTCCAGAACACATTGTTCCTCTTCCTGTCTGATGTATAGTGGTGTCCTACAACCCAAAGGGAAACAAGTAATGTTGATGCCCTATTCTATCTTTTGCTCTGCCTCCTCTGGCCCTGCATACCAACTGCATCCAGACACCCCAACAGCAATATGACAGTTTAGCCTATTCAGGAATGTGACAGATTTACATTTTCTCTTAATGTTGTGAAATTTTTGAGGGATCCTCACGAGAATCTAAAAAAAGTGTACTGTTTGAACATAAACTGTCAAACTCCCTACAGGGGAAAATGCAACAAGTCATACTATCATGACAGAGTATTTTTAGCCCTCAATGTGAGTCTATGGGTAGATAAAGTACTTGATGAGAGTTTCACTTTCTTAGTGATACATCTGCTCATAAGTTTCTCATGATCCAATAAATATTCCTCACATCCATACTGACTGAAGCAACCATAATTGCTTTCAAGTTGGAAGAGGCTTCAGAGGAAAATGTAGACATGAGAATGAGAAAGGAAAGAATTAAATTTTCAGAGAATATAAAAAAATAATGAATTAAGTAGGATGTCAACTTGACATTTCCAACATGTGAGAAGAACATACTTTAAAACACTTATGGCCAGATGTACCACACATACTGTCATTTCAGCACATGACATATTTAGTCAGGTGTATCATTAGCTTGGAGATAGGGTGATATTGTGCCAACTGTAATTTTTTAAGTGACGATAGGATGGATACAAGTAGTATCTAATACAAACCAAGGAATATCAGGAGGTTGAGATTGTTACCAGTTGAATCTCCCCAGGTCACAGCCTGCAGATGTTAGTTGTGTATGGTCCCCTGAACTCTATTATCTAGCTCTGGCATAGATCTTCATTCCAGAGAAGCCACTTGAGACACCAAGAGAGTCCTGCTTCTCTGTGGATATCTTCAGGGCCAGAAGACTAACCTGTCAGGTCTGCCCAGAAGTCAGCTGAGAGAAGTGAATTGTGCATGGTCCCCTGAACTCCATTGTGTATGTGTGGGCTTGCTGTTTAGTCTAGAGGAGACTTATGGGACGCCAAGAGCATCCTGGTTCCCCTTGGAGGCCTGAAAAGAACACAAGAACTACCACCATCAACAGGATCCCAACATTTGCTTGCCAGTAGAGTCCAACAGCAGAGTTGGGTACCATAGCTCCCTGCACCTTTCTGAGAAGTCCCGCTGTCATCAGGATCATCCAGCCAACACCAGGGAAAAGCAGATGCCTAAGTGACCGCATAAGAACCCAATCAACAAGACCCAGGGCAATATGGCACCACCAAAGCCCAGTTATCTTGCTACAGCAAACCCTTCATATCCTAATGAACCTGAAAAATAAGAACATGATCTTAAATCCACTCTGATAAAGATGATAAAGGTTTTTAAAGAAGTGAATAAATTCCTTAAAAATGCATTCAAACAAACAAGTAAAGACATCAAAGGAGGAAGCAGGTAAGTATAAAGAAATATAGTAAAATACAATCAAGCAGGTGAAAGATACAAATAAATTTTCCAAGACCGGAGAAGGGAGATACAAACAAACAAACAAACAAATACAAAAAAACAGGCATTCCCGGATATGGAAAACCTGGGGAGGGGGGAGTGAAACAGGAACTACATATATAAGCATCACCAACAGAATAGAGGAGCTGGATGAGGAAATGTCATGCACAGAAGATATGATAAAAGTCAGTATGTCAGTCAAAAAAAATGCAAAACCTAAATACTTCATGACATAAAATGTTCAGTAAATTTGGGACATTATGAAAAGACAAAATGTAACAAGAATAGAAATGGAAGAAAGAGCAATTTTAATAAAATCAAGGACAAGATGAGTTTGTCTACTCTCTTCCTATCAAATATAGCAATTAAAAGTTGTAGCAAGGGCAATAAGACATCTAAAGAGATCACAGGGACATGACCTGGAAAAGAAGTCAAAGTATCACATGCCAAAAAACTCTACAAGAGAACTAATACAGCTGGTAAGCACCTTCAGGAAAGTGGCTGGATACAAAATATCTCAGTTACTCAAAGAAATCAGTAGTCCTGCTTTATAGAAGCGAGAAAAGGGCTGAGAAAGAAGTAAGGGAGGCAATACCCTTCACAGTGGCTACAAATAATATAACAAAACTTGATGTAACTTTAACCAAGCAGATAAAGGACATGCAGGACAAGAAGTTCAAGTCTTTGAAGAAAGAAGTTGAGAGAGGTATCAGAAGATAACATATTTCCCATGCTCATGAATCTGTAGGATTAACATAGTGAAAATGGCAATCTTACCAAAGGTAATCTACCAATTCAATGCAACTCCCATCAAAATTTCGACAAAATCCTATTCAGACCTTGAAGGAATAATTCTCAATTTCTAATGGAAAAACAAAAAGCCCAGGATATTTAAACCAATCCTGAACAACAAATGAACTTCATGAATTATCAGTATATCTAACTTGAAGCTGTATTACAGAGTAATACAGTAATATAAACTGCATGGTATTGGTATAGAAACAGACAAGTTGATCAGTGGGATGGAATCAAAGACCCAGAAATATTCCCACATACCTACAGATACTTGAGTTTTGACAAAGAAGATGAAAGCATACAGTGGAAAAGGAAGGGCATCTTCAACAAATGGTGCTGGTCAAATTGGATGTCTGCATGTAAAAAAGTACAAGCAGATCCAAATCCATCACTCTGCACAAAACTCAAGTTCAAATGGTCAAAGTCCTCAATGCAAAACCAGATACACTAAATCTAATTAAAAAGAAAGGGAGAATAGCCCTGGACTGATCAGTGCAGCAGGCAAATTCCTGTAAGGAACATCAGGTCAACAATTAATACATGGGTTCTATTGAAACTGAATAAATTCTGTAATTCAAAGGACATCATATTTAGTACAAAATAACAGCCCACACTTTGGGAAAAGAACTTAACCAACCCCATATCTGACAGAGGACCAATATCCAAAATATAAAAAGTCTCCAGATGTTAGACACAAAGAAACAAAATAAACTAATTAAATTATGGGGTACAAGAACTAAACAGGGAATCACAACATAGGAATCTCTAATGGTACCTATAGCACCTAAAAAAATGTTCAACATCCTTTATCATCAGGGAAATGCAAATCAAAACAAACCTGTGATTCTACCTTACACCCATCAGAATGGCTAAGATGAAAAAGGCCAGACAGGGCACATGCTGGTGAGGTTGTAGATAGGGGACAATCCTTCACTTTCAGGTGGGAGTTCATGTTTCAACAACCACTCTGGAAATCAATATCGCAGTTTCTTAGAAAATTGGGAATAGTTTTACTTCAACACCCAGTTGTACCACTCCTGGGTATATACACAAAAGATGTTTCAGCATGTTGTAAGAACATTTGCTCAACTATGTTCATTGCACCCTTATTCACAATATCCAGAAATGAGAAACAACCCAGGAGTCCCTCAAATAAAAAATGGATAAAGAAAATGTGGTTTATTTACACAAAGGAATACTACTCAGCCATTAAAAACAAGGACATTATGAATTTCTCAAGCAAATAAAATGAACCACAAAATATTCATGAAGAAATGTATATACACAAAAGATGTTTCAGCATGTTGTAAGAACATTTGCTCAACTATGTTCATAGCACCCTTATTCACAATATCCAGAAACAAGAAACAACCCAGGAGTCCCTTAAATAAAAAATGGATAAAGAAAATGTGGTTTATTTACACAAAGGAATACTACTCAGCCATTAAAAACAAGGACATCATGAATTTCTCAAGCAAATAAAATGAACCACCAAATATTCATGAAGAAATGGATACCAAAAGTGATATGCATGGTATGTATTTACTTATAAGTGGATATTGTCCATAAAGTACAAGATAACCACACTATAATCAACAGTCCCAAAGAAATCAAAACTAAGAAGGGATGAAGGGAGGATGCTTAAATATTTCTCAGAAGAGGAAAGAAAGTAAATATTAGAGGTCAATGGAAGGAATGATCTGGGTGGTTGAGGAGATTGGAGTGAGTACCATGGGGGGAATCAGAGGTAGGGAGAGCAGGGAAGAGAGCAGGAAAATTGGCAATGGGGAGAAGCAGTCTCTGGGACTTGCCAAAGTCCTGAAATTGAGGGAGTACACAGAGGGTATATGGGGATGACTCTGAGACATTAGCAGTGAGGATATGAATCCAGAATTGGCCACTTCCTTTTGCCAGACAGGACTCCCAGTGGAGGGATAAGAACAGCAACACTAACAACACCTTTGATACAGAATCTGTCCTGCCTACAAGATGTGCAGGTACAAAGATAGAACAGAGATGGAAGGAATGGCTCACTAATGACTGTCCCGAATTGTGACTCATCCCATAGTCAAGAACCAATCCCTTCCACTATTAATGATTCCCTGTAATGCTTTCAGACAAAAAACTAGCATAACCTAACTTTGAGAGATTTTACTCAGTGGTTCATGGAGACAGATGCAGAGACCCACAGTCAAACATTAGATAAAAGTAGGGCAAAGCCAACACTAAAGTCCCATGTAGATCTCACCTGCATGACAAACTTGAGGAGGCCTCCCCTGTCCATCTGCAAGAGGTTCCCCAAGAGAGGTAGGGCGCGGGGTCCTGGTGGAAGATGACCATGGACCTTTGCATGGCCCCTGACCAGGAGTAGCAAGAAGCTCAGGAGGACAGCAATGAGCAGCAGGACACTAAGCTCCATAATACTGGTATAACCAGAGTCTGCTTCACTGCACACTCAAGCAGGAGTTTTTATGCTGAATCCACCTCTCCCCTGAGTTATGTAACTCCACTGTTCCCACCTCTTGTCTCTCATTGTCTAGGAGATTGAACACCATAGTTCCTGCTTGGGCTGCTGGTGACCTGTTCATTTGCTATTCCATGACCCCCAACCTACATGTTGGCAAGGGTACCATGAACCAGATACACAGGACAAAAGGGCATTGGGAGAAATGCCTTTTGATTTCTGGGGTGGGTGTGCAATTTTAGGTCAATTTTATATGTTTATTTAGGCAAACATGGACCTGTGTGTGTATGCTGCCTTTGTGGAGGATATTTGATACATGAATGTGATTGTGTGATCTGTGTTCTGCTAGATGTGTGTGTGTGTGTGTGTGTGTGTGTGTGTGTGTGTGTGTGTGTGTGTGTACTAAGCTCCAAGTACTATAGTTACACAGGCATGCCACCATATCTGGCATATTTCATGTGTTTAAGTTCATGTTTGGAAGATAACTATCATTTTTCAAAACATAGTTTTAATCCATTGTGTGACTGTAGTTAATTTTCTCAACCCTTCTGTACTTCTGTATACCAATATGGGAATGAAACTGACCTCTCCCAAATATGAACACTATCTCAGTTACTGCATGGCACCAACCAGGGATCCTGGGCCAGAATAATGAGCCAAGTTTAAAACCAGATTACTCAACTTTGTAGAAAAAAATCTTGGTGTCATTTGAGTCCTTGATGGCACTGTATCAAGATCAGGAATGTACAGGTAATGTGTCTGAAAATCACCATGTCTTTCTTCCCTTCCTCCTTGGTAGTCGGAGTATAATCCTGATGTTGAAGTCATGTCCCAGATAAGAGAGTCATTGGCTGAATTTTGCAAGAAGGACGCTGCCTCTTCTTTTAGGCTTAATGTTTTCTGCACTGTATAAAGCTTAACTTCGGTTATTCAAAAGCAGAATTTTCTTCCCTCATGTCTTCTTCCAATTTGGACACAGCATTGTAATGCTTATACTTAAAGTCTCCTATCTCACGTTTGTGTAACCAGTTCATACCATTTATTCTCTGCCTTGTCAAAAATGCTCATTTCCAAGTGGCTGGGTAGAATAGAGAATAGGTCTGCTTTGTGCCCTGAATTGCCCACCATAGGACTGTACTTGCCTTTGGGTGTTAGAGATGAGATGGTATGGAATCAATGGCTCAGACTCTAGCAGGTGAGAAAGCCACAGCAAGCCTCTTTAGAACTCTACCACAAGTCAGTTCAGTAATCCTCAGAGGCACCCTTTACACTCTCCACATGCATCCCTTTGCTTCCAAGTAGCAGTTCCCAGTTGTCTGAGTGACCAATCATTGGGCTCTCTTTTCATCTTCAGTTAGGTCCTCATGCAAGAGTTGCCTCCATAGCTGCACAGACCCAAACATTTATGTGGAGGCAGCCACCACCCTTCCTCCTACATTTTCACCCTTTTACTTTTAGATTCTTGACAGCCTAATGAGAGCCTGGATTCCATTGCCTTGTCATTATTGACCCTACCTCAGAGGATTCCCAGTATACTAAACTGTGACTGTCTTAGGTTGTCCTATTTTCCAGGATCTTACCCATCATTGACTACCAGCCCTCATAGAGACATTACTCCAGAGGCATGTCACACATTAGGGAGATGAGGAATAGCTTAAATGGTGCTCTCACTGATCTCTGGCTCCAGACTTTGATTACTTCCTTATGGGGGACCACAGTCAGGGCTTTCAAGAGCCATTCAAGACCTGAATGGTCACCTTATTCATGGAGTGATACCTGGAGATATGCTGTGCAAGACTCTTAAACAAAATAATTCTTAGTATAACAATTCCTCCCATCACAGCATAAGTGTCTATTCAAAGGGGCACAAACAACCTCTTAATATTGTCCTACCTTTCACCAAGAACCCATTATCCAGGGAGAGCATAGATACCCTGGTCACATTGATGATGACTATATTCCTCCTTAATAGAACAGAATAGTTAAGGAATATGTCTGACCAGGCACCTTTAAGATATTGAGCCAAACCCAATTGTACTTCAGTGTCATTATGTAACTGGTAACGAGTTAGGCAGATTGACTGAAACATGGAGGTTTCAGGACAATATGTCCATAACAAGGGCCAACTCTTTTGCCAGTAAGTCAATCTGTTGTTGTAAAATGTGGATGGCATGACAAAGATGTTGATTTAGTATCTCCTGTGCCTGTAGGACATCAGCTGACTCAGGGACTACTGCCTGGTCATTCTCCACCATTGTGGTTGTTAATGAAGACTACAGCACCAGTTGTCAGCCCAGAAATGCATGCAATGATGTCCAAAACAGTGGCAGCCTCAATACCAAAATCCCTCTTTTCCTCAGTGTAGGGCATGTAAGTGAGTCTGGGCCATTAGTGTGAGAGCATGAAAGTGAGTGTTATTTACCTCAGGCACCAATATGGTGGCTGATTCCCTCATCAGGATGGACAATGTTGAATAACCCATCCAGCAGATAGTCAGGATACACTACTCATTTAAGCAGTCAAGGCTGTTTCTGATCATGGAGGTATTGGTGACCAGAAAGGAAAAGGGAGGTTGGACACAGACTGGGGTAGCTTTCCAGACAATCTGGCTCCCAACTGCAGCAATCAAAAGGGTTGACCCAGTCCAAAATTTTGCTAATCAGTTTAAATGGAAATATGTCCCATTAAAGAGACAGCCACCTTTTAGGAGAGTGGGTTGTGTGAGTAAGGACAATTAGAGGGGCTACATGAATCCCAATTGCTCATAATAATGTCATACCTGAATCAAATGGGATTCCTGTTAACATAGTGAATAATATTGGATGCATCATGTGAGGTAAACCTCCACTTGCCACCTGTGAGATTAGATGACAATATTGGGTAGATTCTGGTGAATCTTACATCTAGTTGATGCTGGCAGTGCTCCCTTGGGACAGGATGTCCCAAGAAAGTGGGAATTTGAGAGACCCTTAAACAGCAAGGCAGGGGTGGATGTGATATGCTTATAGGATATTTGGGGATTTTTAATCAGTAAGGAGAACATGAATTTCCACAACTATCATGGTGCCATAGGTTAGATTACCATGAAAGTCCCTCATGATCATAATGTATATTTGAATAGATACAAAGACCTGATAGAGGAGATGATGATGGCAAAACAGAGAATTTCCTTCATGGCCCACATACCTTCTAATCATCATGTAATAGGGACTAAGTCCATGAAGAGCTAACCCAAACTCTCATTAGAAGAGAAAAGAATAGGGTAGTCTGGAGACTTAAATGCCACAGGCAAAAGAATGGTAGGCATGGGTACCAAAGTCTAGATCTAATCAGCCATCCCAAGCCTAAGAAAAAAATTAAATAACCACAGTATGTTCATTATGTCTCCAGGTGCTGGACCTCTCCTGACTTCTTCATCACTACCTAATCCATGGCTTTGTTAGCATCTTTGAGGGCATCCACATTGGAACAATATCAACTTGGGAGAAAAAGACAAGCAGAACCTCACATCCTTGTCAGAAGCAGAGACAGTAGTTGCCATTGAGAAATTATTGGGTTCCTCCATCTGACCAATGGGAGGGGAGTGTCCCTCAGCAAAATGCCCAATGTTTATAAACAGGGCTCATATCTTATTCGTGAAAGGAGAGAAAGTTCACATGAAATAGGACTTACAACAATGCTAGCTGTAGATATCTTTTGGATTCCAGGGAGCATTACAAAGGAGTGACTGATCCTGAGTGAGAATGAGAATGTTCTGAACTGCTGAGAAGAGTCAGCATGTCCACTGTCAGTCTTGAGTGCCCAAGGCACTCCAATTACCAGCATTGCTTATTTCATGGCCTTAATAGCATTAGAGGCCTTTTTACTTGCCATGGCCACTGAGCAAGTATCTACCACTATATATATATATATATATATATATATATATATATATATATATATATAGCATTAGAGGCCTTTTTACTTGCCATGGCCACTGAGCAAGTATCTACCAATATATATATAACCAAAGGCTTGGTACTGGGTGGCATCCAGTTGCCCCATCCATTACATTCTGAGTTATACCTCTAGGGTTATGTCCTGATATCCAAGAGGCCCCAGTGTTGCAAGAGGTGCACACATTGCACAAAGCTTGCAAGATGTTTACATTTCAACACAGGCAATTTAGGCAGGAGCTTATGTAAATTTTGAGGGTAAAAGATGAAATTGCTGTTGTAACATTCTTGATTGTTTTAACAATTCCATGTCTACAGTCATAATCATGGTACCAGTTTTCTTATTTTCTTCTGCTAATATGCTAGGTTATTTAGAATGTGATCTTATGTGTGATATGAACTAAGCATGTGCTCTATTCTCAAGAGCATCCTGGATTGATCACATGCATAAATAGATAGGGTTGTTTTGCTTTTGAATATAGGAGGACAGCGTATGGACAGCCTGTATTGTATATTGACTGACTAAGAAAATATTGACTGTTTCTTGTTGGCAACATTCAAAAAATTTCAGGGGTCCAAATAATTCACTTAGTTGTACTGAGTGAGGATTAGGGAGAATTTGAGTTGTGTCCTTACCCCCAGTCTTTGAAAAAGAATCCTATATCTTGCTATATTAATGCAAGTAAAAGCCATAGTTGCCTTGGGAATGGGGTGAGAGCTTGGTATGCAATGGCATTTAACTATAATTGGCAGCTGGGGGAGAGTAGTAAGATGCTTGTCTGGTGGCAGGTGATTATCCATCCAGCCTGTGAATCCTACTGTTGTGGATGGCTCTGGTGCTGTTTGTATTTTAATGTTTATTTCGATTCCCCAGGAGGGGATGTCTAGAACATAAAATGAATCACATACCCAGGTGACATCTTGTGAACCCTCCCCTAATGAATTAAGAAACCAATCACTGGGCCAGTAGACAGGACTTCCAGGTTTGAGGGAGGAAGGGAAGAGGCAAGAGAGGGTTACAGACTTTAGGACTGGGGACAGCTGGAGAACAAGAAGTAGCTACTAGTGTCTCCCAATTTAAATGGTGAATTCACCAAGATTCACCACCATAGGGTTTAGATTTAATATGGCTTAAAGAATTAGGATTCTGGTTGTTTTGAACATCAACTGAGTTACCATTGATTCTGAACTAAGTTTGTGTGGTGTTTTCTTTCACATGGCAGCTCATCTGGGTTCCAGAGAGAAAGGTACAGCACCAAAGTCTGGGTTTGCCAGAAGTGCACCACAAAAGGCTGTGAGAGTTTTAAAGCATGGGGCTGGTGTGGTAGTGACCCGCCAGTGGGAACGTAGCAAGCTGTGTGGAAATATTTTGGAGTTATGAGTCAGAGAGTCTCCACAAGGTGGGAATAGTCTGGATACTGCCCTCCAGTTCCTGCCTGTCTAGCCTGTCAGTACTTTTCCAGCAATAACATGGATTTTTATATTATTATTATTATTATTATTATTATTATTATTATTATTATTATTCCCCACAATACCCCACCACCATTTCAGCCCACAATGTTTGAGAATATCATAGAGAGAATGATAGAATTATTTTATCTCATTCCATGTTATAAGTTTTCCTTGCTAAACCTGTCACCTTAAGGGCAGGGCAAAAGGTAATTTCAAACTTTGAGAAAAACTAAAGTAGATTGGAGCAGGCCTGGTTAAACACTTGAGGTCCCATTCTGCCATAATGCTCCTAAGACCCTCTCAAGGGACCACAGAATTATGGCTAGGAGTGGTTTCCTTGGATCATGCCATTACAGAGTTGATAAAGAAAGGATCACCATAACTTTTTAGTAGGTTGGTAGCCTCATAACTATGGTGGAGGAACTGCTAGGCCCCTCTGAGATAGAAAAGAGGATCCTCATCTCCTGGTCTGGAATAGACAGGAAAGTTTTGAGCCAGTTAACAGCTGTTTGCAATTGCTATAACTTCACAAGGGAGTAGGGTACTTTGGACTTGATGAAGAAGATCAGGAGCTTAATCCTGTCAGAAATAGAAAAGTCCAGGAAGGTATAAGGGGAAACACCTTAAATATTTTCAGGATCAAACTTCAAGCTGAGTTTTTTTTTTTTAAGTAATAGTTGAGAGGACACCCTTTCAAGATTGGGCATGCTAGGGTGTACAAACATAATATCATCCTCATAATGGACTACAAAGACATCCCTGGGGATTCCATGTATGGCTCTAGCCACATGTAGATGACAAATACTCAGGTTATTCTTCATGCCCTAAGGCAGGACTGTCCACTAGTATCTTTGGCTGGTTATTTATATTAGGCTACCATACCATAAAGGCAAAACATCATCTATCCTGGAAAACCAGAGGGATCTGTAAAAAGCAGTCCCTAATATGTAGGATCACCAATGGTACATGGATGGGACAGCACTTGGATGATGCAGTCCCACTTGAGTGCTCCCCATTTTTAAATATGATCATTGATGGCTTCTTGGTCCTATAGAAGTCCATATTTCCCCTCACTTCTTTTTAATGACAAAAAATAGGAGTATTATGACTTCTGATCAAGGGTTTCAAATGACCCAACACTCATTGTTCCAAGACCAGTTCCTTGAGAGCAGAAAGCTTAGGTTCCAAAATCAGCCACTGGTCCACCCATATATTGGCTTCAGACCACCAGACCAGTTATGTATGGTTAAGTACCTTGATGTCAAATTGTACTGGGTGGGCAGTAGCTGTTACAACTGGGGGTAATCCTCAACTTCAGGATCTTTGAGGCCCAGTTGATCATTTTTTATAACAACATCAAAAAAGGTGCAATCACCCACAGTAAGGATAACATTCATATTTCCTAGAATATCTCTTCTCCAGAGGTTGTCATGAACATTAGCAAGGTCTAAAAGACTCCTAGCAGAGTAGGACTCCCTCTTACTAGCAGGATTGGAGAGTGACCCTTTTGGAGTATAATTGTCTTCTTGCTTTTGAGAATGGCAATCCCTAGCTTAATGGGAACATTGTTACAATGAGGACATCTGGTCTTAGGTCTAGTTGAGGGGATGCCCCATATAAGGTGACCAGACTTGCCACAGCCCCAACAGGTATGATTAGGGGGCTCTTCAGGAGGAGGGCATATCCCTTATAAATGTTCTATGACTAAGGCATAAAGAGATGCTATAGTGGCTTGAATGGGAATAAAGCCAGGGTCAAAATCATGAGTGGCAACAACCCATTTATGGATATCAGCATCCCTATGGTGGCCACAGCACTGAGAATGGGGCCACTGAGACCTTCCTATGTGAACTGCTTGATTAGCATGTCTCTAGTAGGGCCAATATCAACCTGTCTTTCCAATGCCTCAGTCAAATAGAATATGAAGTCCATGAAGCACTCCTTAGACTGCTAGACAAGATTGAGAAAGTAAGCAGAGGGAGTATAGGGCTTAAGAGTCTTAAGGGCAACTTCATCTACTTAGTCAAAGTAAGCTTGCAGTTTGATAATGGCATGAGTGACAGGGTTAATGTATGCCCTGTGGCCAGTAAGCATGTCAAGAGTAATGTTAAGATTATATTTCAGGTTAACCCTAGCCTGATTCTCAGCCAAGTCATGATATGCAGATCTCCAATTGAGAAGTAAGGAGGCAACCTTCCTTAAGGATATTATACCAATCATAATAGGTCTGGAGGTACATGGACCATTGCTTTAGTACTTGTTCAAAATAAGAGGAATCTGGTCCAGAACCATTGACAAATTTTCTGATTAGTGCAAAGTCTGTCAGATGAGTGAGAATCCAGGGCCTAGACTCCATATCAAGGCCAGATTTGACAGGGAAATCCTCATGATACACCTGAGGAGGATGAGGCCTGTGGGGGAGAGGCAATGCAGCATGAAGGACAGGCATCAAAAAAGTGTCAGCTGAAAGGCAATGTTCCCCTACATCATGCCAGGGGTAAGCTGGGATTACTGCAAATGGAGCAAAAGTAGAAGGGCTTGTGAGCTTGGAACCTAAGATAGCAGGGCTAGAAGCTAGCTTGGAACTGGACAGATTGGGGTAGGGTGCCATCACCCTTATTACTGAGATCATCCTGTTTGCTCAGAGAAAGTAAAAAAAAAGGTCAGTGATAGTAAGGTGTATATTAGTCTGATCTTCACAGTGTTTGTTATGGGCAGCTACCACTTCCCCTGGGGAAGAATTTTTAAGACTTGTGATGACTGCAAGGAGGATGGGGACAAAGAACAAGTGAGGTGTAATCCCAGATTGTACCTCATACTTGAATTTGAGGAAGAGAACATGCATCCAGAGGTCAGGGTCCCAGAGATATCCAGAGAGCCAAAATAGCAACCTCCTCCCAAAATTGGTCCCTATCATGAGATTTAGCCTTGAGACTTCATGTCACCAGAACAGTTTCCAGTGCCAAAATCTGGGGTCCCTTGTGGGTGACGAGAGGGGACCCACAGCAATAAGCACAAAGGAAACCAACAATGACCAGACAGAAATGACAGATAAGGTATAGAAAGTCCTGAACCTAGCAGGTGACTTTCTTGAGTTTTACTTCAAGACCCTGTAGGCTGGATGCCTGCATGCATCCCCTGGAAGGGAAGAGGCATTCAGAGCTGATCTCCTGTCAGGAAAACCAACCTCTATGTGAGGAATCCCAACCAATGCAAACCAAAAGATAAAGTGAGTAGCTTACAGAGAAGAGTCGACAAAGACAAAGACAAAGACAAAGACAAAGACAAAGACAAAGACAAAGTAAAGAGGAAGTAAACTTACCCTCCAACTGAAACTGAAAGCAAAGGTGAAAGTGTTTTAATTGCCAGGGCAAGTTAACAAACAAAGCTAAACAAAGAAGAAAGTAATGATGTCCAGGCTTCATCCTCAAACTCAAACCAAAAATGAAAGTGCAAAAGTCATTGGGACTAACAGACAAAAAGACACACTAAAAAGATCAAGAAGAGGTCCCTGTGCTAACCTTCCTGGAACCTAAAACATGAAACACTAAGGGGAAAACATAAGCAAACAAAGCAAACAAAGGAGCAGGACAGTACTTCCATGAGGATTAGAAGAGCATATCAGGTCAAACCACCTGCACACTCCTTCTGGCAACAGGAAGAGATGAATTCCCCAAAATGTTAGCAATAAGCCACAAAAATAAAAACAACAACAAGGAAGTCCACAGACCTTGTTGGGTGCCAGATGCTGTTATATGCCCTGGATAGTCCATAGTCTGTCCCACCTGCCCTAAGGGGTTGGAGATGAAGTGGCTGGGAATCAACTACTCAGACTCCAGGAGCAGTTGGTAAAGTGACTTCAAGTTTACAAAAATGCCAGCACAAGCTTATTTAATAATCCATGGGGGTCCACTTTATACCCTCCCACTTTCCACCCATGTCCCTTTGGTCCCAAGTAAGCATCTCTTCCAAGATCAATCACTACCTGATTGTCTGGCTTTGACTGAGTCACCAATCTTTAGGCTCTCAAAAAGTCTTCAATTAGGTTCTCATGCAGGAGTTCTCTTCACAGCTGCACAGCCCAAATGTTTATGCAGAGGCAGCCACTGACATCTGTCCTACATTTAAAATGTCCACATCAAGAGGAAGTAGAGAAGAAGAGGAAGATGAGCTGGGAGGGTGAAAGGAATTTGAGCCATGAAGTATGGGTTTGTAGAGCCACACCATACTAATATGTAAGTATCATGGGATAGGGATGGGAGGTCGCCAGATTAACACAGAAATTTAAGGTACACCATTTAACTGCTCAGCTATAGAGATAAATAAATCTTAGTTTTCCTGTAAAGGTATTGGAGATTAACGTAAGTTAAATAAATACAGCTGCTGTACTAATTCACTGATTACATTTATATTAGCTATAATTCATTTATAGATGGTACCCAACTGAAAAGGTGTGTTATCCATACTCCCAAAATTTATATTCAGGCCTTAAAACAAAAACATCAGGAGAGAAATTCCAAAGTAAGACTCCCTGGGAACAAAACAGTTTAGCAAGGGAAATTCCTCTGATATTTTCATCAAAGGACTGGCCGAGCCTGCCTTTTGGCATTGGCCAGGCACCTGGTGAAGAAGTTGGGCTTGGGCAAACCAAGAGAGGACATAGATTCTAGGCTAAGAGTCAAGTCACCCTCAAGCACTATAAATTTCAAATCACCAACTTGCAGCCACAGAGACAGGAGTCAATCACAAGATAGCAGAGGAAACCCCTGTTGTGTACATGTAAAAGATTACTTAGAATCTCTGTAGCTTTTCAGTCCACTTGATGTGGCATAAAAAATGTGGGACGCTGACTGAGCAGCCCTCTCAGGCCAAAAGTCTACCTAACGGGAAGGGGAGGAGGAGAATCAACTTACTAGACTCAAGCAAAGGGGTTCCTTTCAGTCACACTTTGTGATATGAAAAATATTATATCTGTATATGTTTTGGGTGGATTAACCAAGCAGCAGACCAGGCCAAGGGGGTTCCACGTGGAAGAGGTTTATTGAGCAGGTGGGGGGGGGCAGAGAAGAGGAAAAGAGAGACAGAGGGGGGAGAGAAGAGAGAGAAGAAAAAGAGAGAGCGAGGAGGAGGTGACTTTCTAATTTATACAGAAAATGACATCACACCATTGAGGGTAGAGACTGAGCCAAGTGGATTGTGGGATTGAAGGTGGTTGTCCTGACAATGCAGGTCAAGGGTCACATAGTTAAATGGGGCTTGGTGCTAACATTCCTCCCTTCTTGTTATTATAAAAAGAAGGGGAGAAAAAAAGAGGGGAGACCAATGGTGAATAGGGAATGGGGGCTTTGTGTCTATTAGGCTACTTCCTGCTGTTTAGGGGCGTTGTAGGATATATCTGGTCTTCACCATCGGAATCCTTTTGGTACTCATCTATTGGCAACAGCCAGTAATTCTGTATCAGGAGCTGATTAACAGTTTGGTTAGAAAATTTTGTACTTGTCGTTGAGGGAACAAAGAGACAAGATTAATAAGACAAGGAGCGAATGATAATGCCAGGAAAAATGACCAGGAAAGTTGTTAACAAGTGGAAGGATCCACTTCCATTCAAAGATAACAGAACTGGATGTCTCACAGTTACTGAAGTTTGTTATGTCTGCCTGTAGTTACATTTCTGGACTGATTGACATAGAAACAGCATTCTTCCCATAAGAATCAGCAGAGGCCACCTTCTTTAGCTGTCCAGAGGTCTAGTCCTTGCTGGTTTTAAAGCACCACGGCTGCCAAGGAATCAATCTGCTTTTGGATAGTAAGCACAGTTTAAATGAACAGCAGAGAAAAGATGAAAAGGCTATAAGTAATCCAGTGTCTCATCCAGCAAGGCCAGGTTTGGCTACCAGAGTGAAGCCTCATTCTCTAGGATGAGAGACAAGACAGGTGGTCTTGATGCCTTTTGAAGCTTAATGAATCACAGTCCTGTTAGGGTTTCAAGTGAGACAGGTGGACCCAATGAGAGAGTCCCTTGAGCTTAGCAGCTGTAGGAGTTACAAGGATTACCTTAAAAAGACCCTGCCATTTTGGAGGGGTGAAGTTCGATGACCTGGAGGGGATAAAAGGACTTGGTCTCCAACATTAACAGGTGATGGACAGGAGACAGGTGATGGACAGGAGACAGAGTGTGTTCGAGGTAGATAATGGTCAGCAAAGTTCCTTAGGAGAGAATGGAGATGAGAAAGTAATGGGGAAAGCAAATGATCTGGAATGGGAGAGCTTTTGGGCAAGAAGCCAGGAGTTAGGACTGGATGTCAGTACATGAGTTTGAAAGGTGAGATGAGGAGAGGTCAATTGGGGAGAGCTCAAAGTCTGAAAAGAGCCAGGGGCAGGAGCTTTACCCAGTCAAGATGAAGTTCCTGTGACAGTTTGACAAGAGTAGTTTTCAAGGAGCGGTTAGTTCTTTCTACCTTGCCTGAAGATTGAGGGTGGTAAGGGGTGAGAAAGTGCCAGGGGATGTCTAGGGCCTTGGATAGGATCTGAGAAACTTGGGAGGTAAATTCAGGTCTGTTGTCTGATTGGAGAGAGACCAGAAGACCAAATTGAGGGGTGATCTCTCTGAGGAGAAGATTGGAGACTGTTTGAGCCCTTTTATTAGTTATGGGGAATGCTTCTGCCCACCCTGAGAAGGTGTCCACCAAGACCAGGAGGTATTTGACATGTCTGATGGTGGGCATATGGGTGAAATTGAGTTATCAGTCAGTTCCAGGAATGGAACCTCTAGCCTGATGAGTGGGAAAAGGAAGGCCGCAATACCTTGAGTTGGAGTTAAATGTCAGGAGCGAGCTGTGAAAGAGCTGGTGAAGAAGGAGGTTAGAAATATTGATAGGTGGACATGATTGGAAAGTTCTATTAGAGCCACCTGGGGAGAGAGAACTCTGGAGGGAGGTAGAGTCTGTAATATGAGAAGAGAAGACAGTTATCAGCGGCTGCTAGAGTGCGAATAGAGGGTGCCCACCCCTGAATGGTTAGGTCTAGTTTCTTTGACAGGTATGCCACAGGTGCAAAAGGAGGTCCTATTTGGTGGCCCAAGGCTCCAAGGGCAAATCCCTCCTTTTCTGTTACATAGAGGGAAAAAGGATGAGTCAGGTCAGGAAGATGTAAGGCCAGGGCCCTAAGGAAGGCCTGTTGGAGCCTTTAAAAGGGCTTGGTAAAAAGTTTTAAAAGAGGTTCTTGGGTGGGTCTTGATGCAGCTTTGCAAAGAGGGAGAGAAAGAAGAGAAAAGGAAGGAACCCATGAAAGTAAAAACTGGCTATTCCCAAGAATGACAAAATTTCTTCCTTTGTGGATGGAACAATTAGAGATTGGATCAGATTCTTTCTGTCCAATAGAATAGCCTTGTGAGTCAGGGTGATTGTTAGTCCCAAATAGATAACCTGAGGAGTGGACTGTTGAACTTGGGAGGGTGAGACCCTGTAGCCACGATTAGAAAGAAAATTCAGAAGAGCCGAGAAAAAATTTAAGAACCGAAATCAGTCAGTCTGGCTGATTTCTAGAGAAGGGCTACAGAGGACATCATAGTAGGTCAGAAGCTAAGGTCTGCCCAAATAGATGTGGGCTATCCCGGAATCCCTGAGGTAAGATAGTCCAGGTCAGTTGGGTAGAAAAGTGGGTATAGAGTCTGAGATCCTGGACTAAATGATAGGCACCATTGGGTTTCTTTACAGCTAGTATAGGGGTGCTAAAGGGAGAAGAGGTATGGCGAAGGAGTTTCTTTCTCAACAGGTCAGAGACTATTGGCTTGAGTCCCCTGAGGCTCTGGAGAGAGAGAGGGTATTGAGCCTGGATGATATACCTGGTAGGGTCCAACAATTGAATGACAACAGGTGAATGGTGTTTAGCTACAGAGGGGTTCTGGATGTCCCAGACTTGGGGGTCTACCTGTGAAGCTGGTAAAGGGAATGACATGGTATTGTTAGTAGGTTGGTTGGCTAAAAGGAGAAGCAGAAGAACTGCTGGTGAGCTTGAGTTCAGGCGAATATGGGGAGCAAAAGAAATAGAGGCTCCCAGCCTAGATAGGAGGTCTCTTCCCAATAAGGGGACAGAACATGTGGGCACTACCAAAAAGGAATGGGTGAGAGGTACACCCCTAAAAATGTAATTGAATGGTAGGGTCCGGTATGGGAAGTAAGGTTGTCCTCCTACCTGGGCAATAGGAAAATGAGATGGAGATGTGGGCCCCCAAAACTCCGTTAGGACCGAGTAAGTGGCTCCGGTGTCCAAGAGGAAAGAGATGGGTCGCCCACAGACCATGATGTCTACCCTAAGCTCTCTGTTCATGATGGCAGAGGTCGGGTCAGAAGAGCCTGGGCCTCATTAGTCGGCCATGGCCAAGCCTAGGACATTGGTTGGAGGGCTATCTGGGGGTAATGTCCCTCTGTTCTGTGTAACAAAGGGGCATTCAATGGCCCAATGGCCCTCTTGATGGCACCTAGGGCATGGCCCCCTCAGCTTGTGGGAATTAGGGCAGACTTTGGCCCAATGATCTTGTCGACTGCACCGGTGGTCCCTGAGTCTTAGGAGACCATGAGCTAGTGGTAACAGCTGGGGCTAGTCGGACAGCCTTTGCCAGCATATTGTACTTCTGCTTGCAAACCCTATCATCTCTCCCATGGTACACCTTGAAGGCCAGCACCAAAACTTCTTCCTGTGGAGTAAGAGGTCCCCTCTCCAATTTAGCTTTAATGTCGGGGTAGCTAAGGTTGCAAACCCAGGTATCCAGAGCCTGCAGAAGCCAGCAGTGCCCGAGAATTTTCTTACTTGCCTTGGTGTAGTTGGGGTGGGGATCTGAGTTAGAGTCTTTTCTCTGGCTTCCATTAGCCACCACTTCCCATCTCAAAGGGTGTATCCCAAATAAGTAACTTCAATCTGATACAGCTGAGCCTTTTTAGCTGAGGCTCCATTCTTCAACTTAATTCTGTTAAGCACATTGGTCTCCTGTTGTCCAGATTCCCTATCTGTCTAGGTCCTGTCTTTTCTTTCTCTCTTACCACTGCAGCCAAGATTCTAGTCAAATTTCTTTCTTGTCTATGATCCCTCCTGTTCTTTCTTTTGCCTCCCACCTCTCTCTCTCTGCACATAACTCAGCCTCCTGTAACTCTTCTAATCTCTGAAGATTCTTTCTGATATCCAGGGCCGACTGCCTTATGAAGGCCAGGGCCACTGAGGCCTTCTGAGGTAAGATCAAAAGGAGTGAACCACCTGAGGGCTTCCATAAGCCTCTCCAGGAACACCAAGGGAGGTTTGGTTGGCCCCTGTATTACCTCTCTGTTGGGGTAGCTCTGGAAAAAAAAAAGTAATAGAGCCCCTTTAAGGCGTTCAAACAAAATCTACGTTCTAACAAAATTTAAAGCTGCTTTTCTCAGACCCGCCAAAGGACATGCAACAATCCTGTCTCTGGCTAGAATACCACCTGCAGAATTATAATTCCATTAAGGATCCAGGTCAGGCACCATTTCTGCTCCGATTGGATATGCTCTATCTGCATGCACTCTTGCTTGTTCCCAAACTCACCTGCGCTCCTTGGAAAGCAAATTGTTACTCTGTTCAGACCATCTACCTCCTGCAACTTCTCTTAAGGGAAGGACAGTTGCTGGTTCAGACTCTTCTAGGTGTGAAGAGCTTGGGGTTTTGGTCGTGGCTTTAGAGCGAGTGACAGGCTGTGTGAAAGCAGGCCTGTCTGAAGGGGCCTGCAGGTGGTGCAAAAGGAAGGGAGTGGCCTGCAGGCAGCGCAGGAGGAGGAGGGGAGGGGACTGCAGTTGGCACAGAAGGAGGAGGAGAGCTGGAGGTGGCAGGCCCTAGGGAGTCTCGGTGGGAGAGAACTGAGGCAGTATTTTGGGTTCTAAGCAGTACAGAAGCATTCCTACGGCAAAAGGTGGTGGTTCATATGCTGGGTCCAGTAACATGGTATCGTCTAGTGGAAGTGTGCAGGATTTATGGCTAACACAAGTTGAGTGGGAAAGCAGGAAGAACACATAACAGGATTAGAATAGAGATGAATGAAATACTTTATATAACCTCTTCCCATTTACCGGTTTGCTGGCAGTATGTGTTAAGATCCCTTAAAACAACTGGACCTAAAGTGCCATTAATTGGCCATTGGGAATCATTATCTAGTAAATATTGAATCCAAGCCTTATTGCAAAGAAATATCAATTTCGATGCCCTCAAAGGGGGCATCAGCTTCAAAGACTTGAGGTTTTTTAGGAGACATCCCAGCGTAGTATCTGTGAGTATGTTTTATTTGGGAGTATGTTTTGCCCAAGATCCAGAAGTTCCTGGTGTTCGTTCCA
The DNA here is from genome assembly GCA_902729485.2 of Mus minutoides. Classification (NCBI taxonomy): domain Eukaryota; kingdom Metazoa; phylum Chordata; class Mammalia; order Rodentia; family Muridae; genus Mus; species Mus minutoides. Next base: position 2,627,995 of record LR749573.1, on the reverse strand, counting down.
GCATCCCAAGAACAGCTCAGAAACCAAAAAGGAAATCGGCCGGGCTAGAGTGCCCAGATTATCACGAGGGGACTCTTAGTAGCCACCCAGTAGGTCCTGGACCTACTGTGGAAAGTTGCTCTAGCCTGGCACCAGGGAATTTCAGCCAAACCACTAGGATCCTGAGGAAAGAGAGCACTTTTGGAAGAAAAGAGCAAGATCTAAATGGGTAATGTACTATGTTGGCTGGGACGCTACCCTTTAGTTCCTAGGTGGGGCTTGCCAGGCCCTGTTCTGAGAACTGGGGGGTCTGTCACACTACTGACAAGCCCTGTTGATTTTATGCCAGTGTCTGAGTGGGAATTTTTAGCAAACCGATGAATGAGAGTGTGGAAGCCTGTGCGGAAGTGACACAGCTCACTTAAATTTTGTGGGTCCTGCCATGCCATGTGGTGGAAAATGGCGGGAAATGGCGGGTTGGCAGACGCAATGGCACCCTGTCCCCCATCACTGACTGACCTTTGTGTGAGTGCCGAGCTGTTTGTAGGTCCCACTCTGGCACAGTGGCAGGACACGTGGCAGAAACTTTCAGCAAAGGCTTCACCCAAAGTTCTGGCCCAGAGGGAGGAGGGAAGGGGGAACTGTGGGCTGCTGCACAGGGAGTCGCAGGGCGGTGGGATTCTTAGCATGAATGCTGTGTTCTGCATCTGCTGCTGCTTCTGCTGGGGTGGCCCCCGGGCACACACCAGGCACTGGTGGTGGCTGTTGGTTTTTGCTGCTTTTTCCAATCCCGGATTTTGGCACCAAATGATATGAAAAATATCATATCTGTATATGTTTTGGGCAGATTAACCAAGCAGCAGACCAGGCTAAGGTAGTTCCACATGGAAGAGGTTTATTGAGTGGGTAGGGGGGGCAGAGAAGAGGAAAAAGAGAGACAGAGGGTGAGAGAGAAGAGAGAGAAGTAAAAGAGAGAGCGAGGAGGAAGTGACTTCCTAATATATACGGAAAATTACGTCACACCATTGAGGGTGGAGACTGAGCGAAGTGGATTGTGGGATTGAAGGTGGTTATCCTGGCAATGAAGGTCAAGGGTCACATAGTTAAGTGGGGCTTGGTGCTAACACTTAGGAGCTAAGACTTTTAACACTAAAACTTCCCAACTAGTGAAGGGATTGGGATAAGATAAGGTATGCCAATTTACAGGGGAAAGAAACAAACCTTTCCCTTCTTCTCTGTGAATAGAAAGAACGAGTGGCACTGCTGATAAGACAGAACCAGAAGCCAAACTCTGCCAAAGAACAAACTTCTCAATCAGATAAAATAGTCTTTTTAAAAAAAAACAAAACAAAACAAACAAACAAACAAAAACACACTTTTGTGCTATAAACAGTAACTAAATATAGAACATCATAGTTGGGTATATGTACATTGAAATGGTTAATTTTAAAGAAATAAGGCCTATAAAGATTGAAGGCACAGAATCTTAAGAACTGTTCAGCATCCTTAGTCATCAGAGAAATGCAAATGAAAAAAAAACCTGAGATTCTACCGCGCACAAGTCAGACTGGCTAAGAACAAAAATTTAGGTAAGAGCAGATGCTGGTAAGGATGTAGAGAAAGAGAAACACTCCTCCATTGTTAGTGGGATTGCAAACTGGTAGAACCCCTCTGAAAATTAGTCTGGTGGTTCCTCAGAAAATTGGACCATCATACTACCTGAGGAAGATGCTCCAACATGTAATAAGGACACATGCTCTAGTATGTTCATAGTAGCCATATTTATAATAGCCATAATACAGAAATAACCCAGATGTCTCTCAATAGAGTAATGGATACAGAAAATGTGGTACATTTACACAATGCTCAGCTATGAAAAAACAATGACTTTATAAAATTTGCAGACACATGGAAGAATCTAGAAATATCATCCTGAGTGAAATAACTCAGTTACAAAATAACATACATGGTATGTACTCACTGATAAATGGGTGTTAGGGAAAGTTCATGGAATACTCATGATACAACTCATGGGCCATATGAATCTCAAAAGGGAGGAAGAGCAAAGAGTAGATGCTCTAGTCCTACTTAGAAGTGGGAACACAATAATTTAGGGAAGTAGAGGGTGGGAGTGACCTGGAAGAAAGAGAATTGGGGGAGGAGAAAAAGGCAAGAATTAAGTATGAAAGGAGATTTAGATGTATAGAGGGACAGGAAATTGAACTGAGGTGTGTAGCAATGGGGAATTGGGAACTGGGGGTAGCAAACTGAAAGTCTCAGATGACAGGAGAGCAAAGCCTCTCAGGACCATACAGGTCCTGACATTAGCTGAAACACCCCACAAAGCGTAGGGTGAAACCTTTCCAGACCATGTTCAGAGGTTGGGCATGGCCCTATGGTTGAAGAATGGGGTCACCCATACATTTCCAATTTTTTTCCTGTCTAAAAGAAATACAGGGACATAGATTGGAGCAGAGACTGAAGGAAAGGTCATCCAGAGACTGCCTCACATGGGGATCCATCCTATATGCAGACACCAAACCCAGACATTATTGCAGGTGCCAACAAGTGCTTCCTGACAGGAACCTGATGTAGCTTTCTCTTGAGAGGCTCTGCCAGATCCTGACAAATACAGATATGGAAGCTCATAGCCAACCATTAGACTGAGGACAGGGATCTCAAGGGATAAGTTAGGGGAAGGACTGAAGGAGCTGAAGGGGCCTTATCTGGCATCAATGGAAGGAGAGGCCCTTGGTCCTGTGAAGGCTTTATGCTCCAGTGTAGAGGAATGTTAGGGTAGTGAGGTGGGAGTGTGTAGTTTGGTGGGGGAGCACCCTCATAGAAGCAGAGCAAGGAGTGATGGGATTTGCAGAGGGGAAACCTGGAAGGAGGATAATATTTGGAATGTAAATAAAATATCCAATGAAAAAAATAGAAAAAAGAGGGGCATAAGTCCCTTCCAGTAGGCACCAGCACAGGGTCACCTAGGTGGAGTCCACGGATACCCCCACAGTCCCCAGAGGACTCTCCACACAATCTTAGGATCATTGGTGAGAGGAACAAAACATCAGTTCCAATCCAATCACAGGCCTGACCTGAGACAGCAGTAGGGAAGCAGAAAACTGGCATGACCAGGGGCACAAGTCACATCCGTTCTGCACAGCATCAGGTCACCTTGGGCACGGAATCAGCAGACAACCCCCACACTCCCCAGAGGACTCTCCACATGATCACTGGTGAGTGGAACACAATATCAGTTCCAATACAATTGTGATAGTCCCGTGACAGCAGGAACAAGGACATCAGAGCCCTTCCTGACTAGAGGGTCACATTCCTTTTGATCAGTTCTGGTTTCCCTTGGTTTCAAACAGACCAGACAGCTCCATGGACCTCAAAGGAGACACCACTTCCAGGCACTGTAAAAGGACAAGGATCTTAGGACAACAGGATCCCAGGATAACAGGAGCTGGGTCACACCAATATTTCAGGGTCTCAGAGGAGCTTAACTGCAAAGAACTCTGACACACCCAGAATCTCAGGTTCACAGTAGCCCACAATCAAAGGATCACAGAGAAAGCTGGACTCTGAGGAGTCCTAAATCAACTGGGATTATAGGAAGGACAGGCTCCAATCAGATATACTGAAGGCAGCAAGCACTTGAGATAATCAGATGGCAGTAGGCAAGCAAAGAACAGAAGCAACAGAAACCAAGGTTACTTGGCATCATTAGAACCAAACTCTCCCACTAGAGCAAGTCCTGGATACACCATCACACCAGAAAAGCAAGACATGTATATAAAGTCACTTCTCATGATGATGATGGAAGGCTTTAAGAAGAAAATACAGGAAAACACAGATAAACAGGTAGAAGCCCTTAAAGTAGAAACACAAAAATCCCTTAGAAAGTTACGGGAAAACACTAAAAACAGGTGATGCAATTGAACAAAACCAACCAGGATCTAAAAATGGAAGTAGAAGCAATAAAGAAAATCCAAAGGGAGGCAACTATGGAGATAGAAACACTCCAAAAGAAATCAGGAAACAGATGCGAGCATCAGCAACAGAATGCAAGAGATGGAAGAGAGAATCTCAAATGCAGAAGATTACATAGGGAAAATGGACAAACAATCAAAGAAAATGCAAAATGCAAAAAGATCCTAACTGAAAACATCCAGGAAATCCAGGACACAATGAGAAGACCAAACCTACGTCTAATAGGAGTAGATCAGAATGAAGATTTTCAACATAAAGGGCCACAAATATCTTCAACAAAATTACAGAAGAAAATGTTCCATACCGAAAGAAAGAAATACCCATGAACATACAAGAAGCCTGCAGATCTCCAAATAGACTGTTCCAGAAAAGAAATTCCTCCTGACACACAATAATCAGAACAACAAATGCACTAAATAAAGACAGAATATTAAAAGCAGTAAGGGTAAAAGGACAAGTAACATATAAAGGCCGGTGTATTAGAATTACTTCAGACTTCTCACCGAGACTATGAAAGCCAGAAGTTCCTGGACAGATGTTATACAGACACAAAGAGAACACAAATGCGAGCCCAGGTTACTATACCCAGCAAAACTCTCAATTACCATAGATGGAGAAATCAAAGTATTCCATGACAAAATCAAATTCACACAATATCTTCCCACGAATCCAGCTCTTTGAAGGATAATAGCGGAAAAACAACAATACAAGGACAGAAACTATGCCCTAGAAAAAGCAAGAAAGTAATCCTTCAACAAACCTAAAAGAAGACAGCCACAAGAACAGAATCCCAACTCTAACAACAAAAATAACAGGAAGCAACAATACTTTTCCTTACTATCTCTTAATGTCAATGGACTTAATTCCCCAATAAAAAGACAGAGACTAACAGGCTGGCTACACAAACAGCACCCAACATTTTGCTGCTTACAGGAAACCCATCTCAGGGAAAATGACAGACACTACCTCAGAGTGAAAGGCTGGAAAACTATTTTCCAAGCAAACTGTCAAAATAAACAAGCTAGAATAGCCATTCTAATATCAAATAAAATCGACTTCAAACCCAAAGTTATCAAGAAAGACAAAGAAGGACACTTCATACTCACCAATGGTAAAATCTTCTAAGATGAACTCTCAATTCTGAATTCCTATGCTCCAAATGCAAGGGCAGCCACATTCATTAAAGAAATTATAGTAAAGCTCAAAGCACACATTGCACCCCACACAATAATAGTGGTAGACTTGAACACCCCACTCTCACCAATAGACAGATCCTAGAAACAGAAACTAAACAGAGACAGTGAAACTGATAGAAGTTAAGAAACAAATGGATTTAACAGATATCTACAGAACATTTTAACCCAAAACAAAACGATATATCTTCTTGTCAGCACCTTATGGTACCTTCTACAAAATTTGGTCACAAAACAAGCCTCAACAGGTACAAAAATATTGAAATTGTCCCTTGCATCCTATCAGATCACCAAGGAATAAGGCTGATATACAACAACAACATAAATAATACAAAGCCATCATTCCTTTGGAAGCTGAACAACACTCTCCTCAAAGATACCTTGTTCCAGGAAGAAATAAAGAAAGAAATTAAAGACTTTTTAGAGTTTCATGAAAATGAAGCCACAACATAACCAAAATTATGAGACACAATGAAAGCAGTCCTTAGAGGAAAAGTCATAGCTCTGATTGACTCCAAAAAGAAACTAGAGTAAGCATATACTAGAAACTTGACAGCACACCTAAAAATTCTAGAACCAAAGGAAGTATATTCACCCAAGAGAAGTTGACAGCAGGAAATAATCAAACTCAGGGCAGAAATCAACCAAGCGGAAACAAAAAGACCTATTCAAAGAATCAAACAAGGAGCTGGTTCTTTGAGAAAAAACAACAAAATAGATAAACCTTTAGCCAGATCCACTAGTGGGCACAGGGACAGCATCCTAATTGACAAAATCAGAAATAAAAAGGGAGACATAACAACAGATCCTGAGGAAATCCAAAATACCATCAGATTCTTCTATAAATTACTACACTCAAGAAAACTAAAAAACCTGGATGAAATGGACAAATTTCTAGACAGACACCAGGTACCAAAGTTAAATCAGGATCAGATTAATGACAAAAACAGTCCTATATTCACTAAAGAAATAGCAGAAGTCATTAATAGTCTCCCAATCAAAAAAAAAAAAACAAAAAAAAAAAAAAAAAAAAAAAAAAAAAAAAAAAAAAAAAAAAAAAAAAAACAAAAAAAAAAAAACAAAAAAAAACAAACCAGGGCCAGATGGGTTTAGTGCAGAGTTCTATCAGACCTTCAAAACACCAGTTCTTCTCAAACTATTCCACAAAATAGAAACAGAAGGAACTCTACTCAATTCATTCTATGAAGCCACAATTACTCTGATACTTAAACCTCATAAAGACCCAATAAAGATAGAGAACTTCAAACCAAATTCCCTTATGAATATATTGATGCAAAAATACTGAATAAAAATCTCGATAACTGAATCCAAGAAAACATCAAAATGATCATCCATCTCATGATGGATGAATGAAGTAGGCTTCATTCCAGGGATGCAGGCATGGTTTAATATACAAAAATCCATCAATGTAATCCACTATGTAAACAAACTCAAAGACAAAAACTACATGATCATCTCATAAGATGCTGAGAAAGCATTTGATAAAATCCAACACCCATTCATGATAAAAGTCTTGGAAAAATCAGGAATTTAAGGCCCATACCTAAACTTAATAAAAGCAATCTACAGCAAACCAGTAGCCAACATCAAAGTAAATGGAAAGAAGCTGGAAACAATCCCAGTAAATTCAGGGGCTAGACAATGCTGCGCAATTTTCTCTACCTATTCAAGATAGTACTTGAAATCCTAGCCAGAGCAATTCGACAACAAAAGAAGGTCAAGGGGATAAAAATTGGAAAGGAAGAAGTCTAAATATCACTATTTGCAGATGATATGATAGTATATATAAGTGACCCTAAAAATTCCACCAGAGAACTCCTAAACCTGATAAACAGCTTCACTGCAGTAGCTGGATATAAAATCAACTCAAACAAAATCAATGGCCTTTTTCTACACAAAGGATAAACAGGCTGAGAGAAATTAGGGAAACAACATCCTTCACAATAGTCACAAATAATATAAAATACCTTGGTGTGACTATAACTAAGGAAGTGAAAGATCTCTCTGATAAGAACTTCAAGTCTCTGAAGAAAGAAACTGAAGAAGATCTCAAAAGATGGAAAGATCTCCCATGCTTATGCATTGTCAGGATCAATATAGGAAACATGGCTATCTTATCAAAAGCAATTTACAGATTCAATGCAATCCCCATCAAAATTCCAACTCAATTTTTCAACGAATTAAAAAGGGAAATTTGCAAATTCATCTGGAATAACAAAAAACCTAAGATAGCAAAAACTCTTCTCAATGACACAAGAATCTCTGGTGGAATCACCATGCCTGAACTAAAGCTGTACTACAGAGCAATTGTGATTTAAAACAAACAAACAAACAAACAAACTACACGTTACTGGTAAACTGACAGACTGGTAGACCAATGGAACAGAATTGAAGACTGAGAAATGAACCACACACTGGATCAACCATGCTGGGTCACTCGATCTTTGACAAGGGAGTAGCAGCCTTATTTATAATAGCCAGAAGCTGGAAAGAATCCAGATGTCCCTCAACAGAGGAATGGATACAGAAAATGTGGTACATTTACACAATGGAATACTATTCTGCTATTAAAAAATGAATTTATAAAATTCTTGGGCAAATGGATGAATCTGGAGGACATAATTCTTAGTGAGGTAACCCAATCACAAAAGAAGTCATTGGATATGCGCTCACTGATAAATGGATATTAGCCCAGAAACTTAGAATACCCAATATACAATCTGCAAAACAGTTCTTTTAGTTCTTCCTTCTAGTCGCACACCTATGAAGTAAGGAGGAAACTTATCCTTTGTTTTATGGGTACTTTCCTCAATGTCTCTGTTTCAAATCTCGATTCTACTTTCCTACCTGGTATGTCTCTGATTGGGTGACCCCTAGGTAGGGTATTAGTCAGTGATTTGAGTCTGTGATAACGTATGGACAGCAAGTGTTTACTGAAGGGACCCTAATATAGCTGACTCCCACAGAAGTGGATGCTCACAGTCATCCATAAGAGGGAGCACGGGGCCCACACTGGAAAAGCTAGAGATAGAACCCCAGGAGCTGAAGGGGTCTACAACCCAAGAATAGGAACAACAATATGAACTAACCAGAACCCCCAGAACTCGTGTCTCTAGCTCCATGTATAGCAGAAGATGGCCTAGTCAGCCATCATTGGGAGGAGAGGCCCCTTGGTACTGCAATCTTTATATGCCCCAATACAGGGAAATGCCAGGGCCAAGAAGTGGGAGTGGGTGGGCAGGGGAGCAGGGAGGGGACAGGGGGGAGGGGGAAGGGGACTTTCAGGATAGCAATTGAAATGTAAATTAAGAAAAGATCTAATAAAAAATTGAAAAAAAAAAGAAAAAAGACAGCATTTTCAACAAATGGTGCTGGCACAACTGGAGGGCTGTATTGCTTGGCCTTAGTGAGAGATGATATTCCTTGTCCTTGTCCTGCAGTGACTGATGTGCTGTGCAGGAGTGTGCAGGGGTGTGTGTGTGTGTGTGTGTGTGTGTGTGTGTGTGTGTGTGTGTGTGCAGGGGTGTGTGTGTGTGTGTGTGTGTGTGTGTGTGTGTGTGTGTGTGTGTGTGTGTGTGTGTGTATGTGTGTGATGACCAGGGAGGAATGGTTTCCATTTTCAAAGGATAAGCTGTTAGAGGGAGGAATGGCAGGATATTGGTATGCAAAGGGAATAACTAAATTATTAAATTTTAAAACTTTCTTCTTAAATTAATTTATTAATTTCATTGTTTCACCAGGTAAATAAAGGAATTAAGATGTAAACAGTACAAAGAAAAAACATGCTGAAAAGATAAGAATAGAAATATTTTGAACAAAGAAGAATTTGTGTATAAAGATAAATATGGCTTAATGTTTCCCCAGTATGAGAAAGAAAGCTGGCAAGCCTTACCATATTATGAGTGTTTGAGTAATTTATCAAATAAATGTGAAAGATGAGATGATAATATAGCATCTGTGATCTTAATATTCTTTTTTTTCCAATTCTTATTAGATATTTTCTTCATTTACATTTCAAATGCTAAGTGACTGGAATAAGGTCTTCTTTGAAGGTCTGATAGAAGTCCCCTATACCCTCCCCCATCACCCACCCTGCTCCCCTACCAACCCACTCCCACATCTTGGCCCTGGTGTTCCCCTGTACTTTGGCATATAAAGTTTGCAAGACTAAGGGGGCTCTCTTCCCAATGATGGTCAACTAGGCCATCATCTGCTACGCTACATACGCAGCTAGAAACACAAGCTCTGGAGGTACTGGTTAGTTCATATTGTTCTTCCACCTATAGGGTTGGAGACTCTTCAGCTCCTTGGGTACTTTCTCTAGCTCCTCCATTGGGAACCCTGTGCTCCATCTCTGACTGTGAGCATCTACTTCTGTGTTTTCCAGACACTGGCCTAGCTTTACACGAGACAGCTATATCAGGGCCCTTTCAGCAAAATCTTGCTGGCATATGCAATAGTGTCTGTGTTTGGTGGCTGATTATGGGATGGATCCCCAGCTGCAGCAGTCACTGGTTGGTCCATCCTTTTTCCTCAGCTCCACACTTGATCTCTGTAACTCCTTCAATGTGTGCTTTGTTCCTAATTCTAAGGAGGGGAGAAATGTCCACACTTTGGAGAATCAATCAACCAGGATCTGGTTCTTTGAGAAAGTCAAAAAGATAGATAAACCCTTATCCAGACTCACTACAGGGCACAGGGACAGCATCCTAATTAACAAAATCAGAAATGAAAAGGGAGACATAACAACAGGTCCTGAGGAAATCCAAAACACTACCAGATCCTTCTACAAAAGGCTATATTCAAAAAAAATTGGAAAATCTGGATGAAATGGACAAATTTCTAGACAGATACCAAGTACCAAAGTTAAATGAGAATCAGATTAATGACCTAAGCAGCCCTATATCTCCTAAAGACATAGAAGCAGTCATTAATAGTCTCCCAACCAAAGAAAGCCTAGGACCAGATGGGTTTAGTGCAGAGTTCTAGCAGACCTTCAAAGAAGACTTAATTTCAGTTCTTCTCAAACTATTCAACAAAATAGAAACTGAAGGTACGCTACCCAATTTATTCTGTGAAGCCACAATTACTCTGATACCTAAACCACATAAAGACACGACAAAGACAGAGAACTTCAGACCAATTTCTCTCATGAATATCAATGCAAAAATACTCAATAAAATCCTCGCAAACTGAATACAAGAACACATCAAAACAATCATCCATCATAACCAAGTAGGCTTCATCCCAGGAATGCAGGGATGGATTAATATACAGAAATCCATCAATGTAATCCACTATATAAACAAACTCAAAGACAAAAACCACATGATTATCTCCTTAGATGCTGAGAAAGCATTTGACAAAATCCAGCACCCATTCATGATAAAAGTCTTGGAAAAATCAGGCATTCAAGGCCCATACCTAAACATAATAAAAGCAATGTACAGCAAACCAGTAGCCAACATCAAACTAAATGGAGAGAAGCTGGAAGCAATCCCACTAAAATCAGGGACTAGACAAGGCTTCCCACTTTCTCCTACCTATTCAATATAGTACTTGAAGTACTAGCCAGAACACTTTGACAACAAAAGATCAAGGGGATACAAATTGGAAAGGAAAAAGTCAAAATATCACTATTTGCAGATGATATGATAGTATATATAAGTGACCCTAAAAACTCCACCAGAGAACTCCTAAACCTGATAAACAGCTTCAGTGAAGTTGCTGGATATAAAATTAACTCAAACAAATCAATCTTAACATTCTAAGGTCAAAGTTCAATACATTGAAATTAAAGTTCTCTGAAACTATTAATCTGCTCTTTGTAAGTTCCAAATCTGCTGCTATAATGGAAAAAAAAGTTTGTCCAATCAATCTGTTAATCAATAAATCAGTCAAAATTTAGCTTTTGCATCAGCTCTGTCTAAATATTACCCAGGAGAAGACTAGAGATATTTCTGAGAGGGTCAGGATGCTTGCTTCTGGTTTTGATGACCTGGTTTAGTTTGTCAGACCTACATGATGGCTCAATGCCATCTTTGGTTCCAGTTCCAGAGAATTCAATACCCTTTTACCATGGTGTGTACTAAGCATGCAAGTATATATTCATGCTTTCAAGCAAACATTCATACATATAAAATTAATGTAATTCTTTTAAAAGGAGAGAGAGAGAGAGAGAGAGAGAGAGAGAGAGAGAGATTTAAGCATTCTCTTTGTTCTTCTAAAACTTACTACCCTATAATACAGAGGAATTAAGATGGTTGGTCCTCCAAGGTCAACTAATTCCTGAAGGAATATGGAACACCCTATAAAATAACTAGTAGCTTTGGAAATCATCTGTCCTCTTATTTATGGAGTCCATGGGAACCCTACTAAGAGGACTTTAAGCAGGGTCCACTCTATATAGTTGAAACTCAAGATAGAGGAGAATTTCCTTTCATTCTCACAAGCAACATCATGATCCAACAAGATCTTTGAGAAATTCTCACACAGATATATCTACTTGTAGAAGAATGGGTAAAAAACTAGAGCTTCCTGAAAAACGAACTGATCTCTAAAGACAAGAAATCACCTGGTCTTGAACTTAAACAAGTAAAGGAATGTTCCTTTAATACTCAAGAGGCAACTGTAACAAAAGACTAAGACATTTTACTTTTAAACTCTTGTAGCTGCCTTCTATTGCACAACCTCTCACGATTTTTAAGGACAGAGAATAGCAAACTATCCCTGTGACATACTGTGGACATGTCATTCTGCTGCTTTGGATCATTTCCTATTGCGATGGTTTGAATATACTTGGCCCAAGGAGTGGCACTATTAGGTGTGATCTTGTTGAAGTAGGTGTGTGTAGGTTTATGGGGTCCCGTGTCTACTCCATTACAGGGCTTGGCCACTTGAGGAAGTGGAACATGGGGAGTTGACTTTGCTTACCCCACATCATCACCCGGAGGTTGTTGGGCCTTAGGGAAACCCCAGGATACCACTTCTAGAATAGGGATGCACAGTCTGAGATGAGGGACAGCCAGAGATGGTTCTGGAGTCCTCCGGCATGCCAGGAGGCTGGGGCCATCTGGTTCTTAGGCTTTCAGATACCCAGGCACTGCTGAGAGCCACGGAAGAGCTGAGAACAGAATCTGAGCCCATGGGCTTGATCTGGTGGAGAGGGAAAGGGAAAGGGGGGAGCTCTGGCTGGTCCCCTGGGGAGAGTCCTTGGCTTGATGGTGGCAGGCTTGAGCTTGGTGGTGGTCATGGCTAGGAGTGCAGAGGGGCCTTCTACGGGAGATTAGACAGTGCCTCTATAGGCAAAGACCTTTCCCACGGCTCCCCACTGTGGATCCCAAAGAAAGAGGCAGTCCATGGTTTTAAGGCATTTATTGTCATGGCAAAAAGGCGATGAATAAAACTGTACTCCACTTCTCAGGGTGGGCCTGAGATTAAATACCATTTGCAGGGAGGAATGTCTGGGAAGGAAAGCTTATTGAATAAACCCTCCAGCCCTCTAGGTACCTCATTAGAATGGAGATCTGTCTTGAGCCTACTTGACTACAGGTCAAGTCCTTTTCCTCATCTACATGTAGGGAGATTGGGGCATTGCCCTTACATGACTGATGGCCACAAATCTATGGAGGTCTGTACCTAGTGACAGAAGCCTGGTTCCCAGGAGCAGCCAAAGTTCCTGCTGTCCCCTCAGGATCTCTGGGGCTTCTGGTCTTAGCTCAGCCCAGGACCAGGCCCACTTATGGTCCACGGCCCCACAAATGTGGACTTGTTGGAGGAAGTGTTTCACTGCTGAGTTTGACAATGGTACCCTTCTCCTAACCATGTGGGAGCCAATCTCCTCCTAGCAGCCTTCAGATGAAGACATATACTTGTCATCTCTTCCAGCACCATGTCTTCCTGGATACTGTCATATTTCCACCTTGTTGATGAAGGACTGAACCTCAGAACCTGTAAGCCAGCCCCAATTAAATGTTGTCCTTCATGAGTTGCTTTGTTTATGTTTGCTCACAGCAGTAAAGCACTACAACACCTATTATGCTGTGATTGTGAATTTATGCATAATAGTTATATATATGCATATATATGTGTTCAAATACATATTTTAAGATATGTTATGGCTGGGCATGGTGGCGCACGCCTTTAATCCCAGCACTCGGGAGGCAGAGGCAGGCGGATTTCTGAGTTTGAGGCCAGCCTGGTCTACAAAGTGAGTTCCAGGACAGCCAGGGCTACACAGAGAAACCCTGTCTCAAAAAACAAAACAAAACAAAAAACAAAACAAAAAAACAAAACAAAACAAAAAAGAGGTCCCCAGTTTGTTACCTATAGATTTTAAAATATTAGAATTACCTGACATCTACTATCTTAGATCCTCTTGTGATTGTGTCCTAGAGTCTGATTTTTCCCTTTTAAGCACCAACCTCTCTTGCCTACACAAGTGGTCTGCATATTCTCACAATCACAATTGCATGCTGTTGTGGTTCAGGAAAATTTCCCTTGTAAGTCTCAGGCATTTTCATATTAGCTTTTAGGGAGCAGGATATTTGTAATTGATTGAGAGATTCTCACTTTGATCTTGGTGACTGGAATAGGATAGTTATCAGAGAAAGAGCCTCCAGAAGTAGGGGCTATTTTTGTCGCAATTTCCAGTTATTCATGATTGTAAATAATGTCTGTTTTTCAGTGAAAGGCACTGCTCCAGGGACCACAGGAAATGACATGCTCTGTAAAGTGAAATGGGTTTGTTACAACTCTGATTTTAGTGTCGCTCCAAGCTTCTTGAAGTTTTCCCATCACACAATGTCCATCAGCATCAAAGTCTGCACCATGGTGATTCTCCTGCAAAGACACTGCCAAAGACTATACCACATCCATACCCCAAGTCAGAACCACTGAGGTCACCCTGAGACCAGTGTATCTACACTATCCTGGTTCTTATGGTTACCTATGCATGTGATTATCTTCCAGACTGTATTTGTAATTTGTTTCACATTTAATTTGTGAACTCACGATTGTGGTTGAGACATATCAGAGAAGTTCTGACCCTACAGATACAGGTATCTTCCCATGATATCTTCTTTTCTGTTGAATTTTAGAGATCTTATAGATCCTTGTTCAGTATTCTTTTGGTGCTGAAAACCATAGTCAAAATGACAATCCCAGAAGACAGAATTACTAGCAGTCACAAATACTCTATCCAAAACTGGATTGAAACCCTTCTTTATGGTAACATCATAGTGTCTCACTACATAAAACCATAACTAGAAAGACAGAAGACAAAGAATTGCCTGCAGTCTGTCAGGTCCAGGCTAATCTCACCTACATAGATCCAGTCTCCCACCTCTTATTGCTATGCCCTAAAAGGAATATTCACATAAATTCATAATTAAAATGTTAATGAGTTACTTAAATGAGCTTATAAAGATGCATGTTCATTATTATTTTCATCTAACAATAGGGCTGTCTAACCAAAAACATTCTTATTTTCACTTGAAAGGTTTCAACATATTTTGTCTCCATATTGATACAGCTAATAACTTAATAGGTATTGACACATAATTGTCAATGGGCAGGCCTAAATTAATGTGAGAAAAGAGGTAAATACTCATCCTAGATGGATATCAAAGACAGAGAATGTCATCCTCTTTTATTTTATATCTTTCTTCCAATTGTATCTCTTGCTATATTGATTAGGGAAAATCACTCTGTAACAGTTCAGCTCTTACACGTCCAGGTAGATTTTTTGATTTGGCCTAAAGAAAATTTACTGTGGTAATAATATTAAGGAAAGTGTACAACTTAGTGTTTCTTTTGCTGCAATAGAACACTATAACCTAAAGCAACCTTGCAAGGAAAGGGCTTACTTCATATTACAGCTTGTAGTCCAGCTTCCATGGAACTCATGGCAGAAAACAGGACATACAAATTGAAGCTGAAATAAAGAGTGGTACTGAAAACTGACTTGCTCCCCAATGATTGTGCAGGTTTCTTTCATATGCAAGAGGTGCATACCAAGTCAGCTGGGCCATCTCACCTCAGTCATTAATCAAGAAAATGTACCACATGCTTTCCTTCAAGAATCTAAGAAACTTCGGCTTTGCCTGAGGAAATATTTTTTTTATCTTTTTTCCCAATTTTTATTAAATATTTTCTTCATTTACATTTCAAATGTTATCCAGAATGTCCCCTATACCCTCCCCATCTCCCACCTTGCTCCCCTACCCACCCGCTCCCACATCTTGGCCCTGGTATTCCCCTATAATGGGGCATATAAAGTTTGCATGACCAAGGGGCCTCTCTTCCCAATGATGGCCAACTAGGCCATCTTCTGCTACATATGCAGCTAGAGACATGAGCTCTGGGGATACTAGTTAGTTCATATTGTTCCTCTACCTGTAGGGTTGGAGACCTCTTCAGCTTCTTGAATACTTTCTCTAGCTCCTCCCTTGGGAACCCTGTGTTCCATGTAATAGCTGACTGTGAGCATCCATTTCTGTGTTTGCCAGGCACTGGCATAGCCTCATATGAGACAGCTATATCAGGGCCCATTCAGCAATATTTTGCTGGTGTATGCAATAGTATCTGCTTTTGGTGGCTGATTATAGGATGGATCCCCGGCTGCAGCAGTCATTGGATGGTCCATCCTTTTGTTTCAGCTCCACACTTAATCTCTGTAACTCCTTCAATGTGTTCTTTGTTCCTAATTCTAAGAAGGGGAGAAGTGTCCACACTTTGATCTTAATTCTTCTTGAGTTTCATGTGATTAGCCAATCGAATCTTGGGTAATCTAGGTTTCAGGGCTAATACCCACTTAACAGTGAGTACATGTTATGTGAGTTCTTCTGTGATTGGGTTACCTCACTCATGATGATACCCTCCAGATCCTTCAATTTGCCTAGAAATTTCATAAATTTATTGTTTTTAATAACTGTGTAGTAACCATCCAGTGGAAAAAAGATAGCACTTTCAACAAATGGTGCTGGCATAACTGGCGGTTATCATGTAGAAAAATAGGAATTGATCCATTCTTTTCTACTTGTACTAAGGTCAAGTCTAAGTGGTATAAGGAACTCCACATAAAACCAGAGACACTGAAACTTATAGAGGAGAAAGTGGGGAAAAGCCTCGAAGATATGGACACTGGGGGAAAATTCCTGAATAGAACAGCAATGGCTTGTGGTGTAAGATCAAGAATTGCCAAATGGGACCTAATGAAGTTGCAAAGCTTCTGTAAGGCAAAAGATACTGTCAATAAGACAAAAAGGCCACCAACAGTTTGGGAAAGGATCTTTACCAATCTTAAATCAGATAGGGGACTAATATCCAATATATATAAAGAACTCAATAAGGTGGACACTAGAAAATCAAATAACCCCATTAAAATTGGGGCACAGAGCTAAACAAAAATTCTCAACTGAGGAATACTGAATGTCTGAGAAGCACCTGAAAAAATGTTCAACATCCTTAATCATGCAAATCAAAAGAACCCTGAGATTCCACCTCACACCAGTCAGAATGGCTAAGGTCAAAAATTCAGGTGACAGCAGATGCTGGCGTGGATGTGGAGAAAGAGGAACATTACTCCACTGTTGGTGGGATTGCAACCTTGTACAACCACTCTGGAAATCAGTCTGGTGGTTCCTCAGAAAATTGGACATAGTACTTCCAGAGGATCCTGCAATACCTCTCCTGGGCATATATCCAGAAGATGTTCCAACTGGTAATAAGGACACATGTTTCACTATGCTCATAGCAGCCTTATTTATAATAGCCAGAAGCTGGAAAGAACCCAGGTGTCCATCAACAGAAGAATGGATACAGAAAATATGGTATATTAACACACTGAAGAAAATTTTAATACATACTTGAATATCAATAAAGCTACAGAGATCTCATTTCTTTGAATTTTCATGAGATCTTACTTTTCATTGTTACATTTAAAAACTGATGTTCCTAGTTTTCTATTTGACTCATTTATTTTTTTCTATTTATTCTGTCTCTGTGCTGATTGTATTTTGTTACACATTGTTTTAATATTTGAGCTTGAATTAATGTGGGACTATCTGTGTACTTTGATGTGACCAAGACTGATTTTATATTTAAAACAACTGTGGAGCAAATGGGTTCAGTGGCAAGAGCCTTTAGGTCCAGCATCCAGAGGACACAGGCAGGAAGGTCTATGTGTGTTAGAACCAAGCTTAGTCTATATAGTGAATTCCAGGCCACCTAGGGGCATACAGTATTGTTCTCACCGTGCCTGATTTCAAGCTGTACTACAGAGAAATTGTGATTAAAAAAAACCTGCATGGTTCTAGTACAGCGGCAGACAGGCATATCTATGGAATAGAATTGAAGACCCAGAAATGAACCAACACATCTATGGTAAATTGATCTTTGACAAGTAAGCTAAAACCATCCAGTGGAAAAAATATAGCATTTTCAACAAATGGTGCTGGCACAACTGGAGGTTGTCATGTAGAAGAATGCAAATTGATCCATTCTTATCTCCTTGTACAAAGCTCAAGTCAAACTGGATCAAGGAAATCCACATAAAACCAGAGACACTGAAATTTATAGAGGAGAAAGTGCAGCAAAGTCTTGAAGATATGGGCACAGGGCAAAAATTCCTGAACAGAATAGCAATGGCTTGTGCTATAAGATCAAGAATTGACAAATGGAACCTCATAAAATTGTAAAGCTTCTGTAAGGCAAAAGACACTTTCAATAAGACAAAAAGGCCACCCACAGATTGGGAAAGGATCTTTACCAATTCAAAATCTGATAGGGGACTAATATCCAAAATATACACAGAGCACAAGAAGCTGAACTCCAGAAATTCAAATAACCTCATTTTAAAAATGGGGTACAGAGCTAAACAAAGAATTCTCAACTGAAGAATACCAAAGAGCTAATAAGCACTTGAAAAAATGTTCAACATCCTTAATCATCAGGGAAATGCAAATCAAAACAACCCTGAGATGCCACCTTACACCAGTCAGAATGGCTAAGATCAAAAACTCAGGTGACAGCAGATGCTGGTGAGGATGTGGAGAAAGAGGAATTCTCCTCCATTGCTGGTGGGATTGCAAGCTTATATAACCACTCTGGAAATCAGTCTGGTGGTTCCTTAGAAAATTGCACATAGTACTATCAGAAAATCCAGCGATACCTCCCCTGAGCATATACCCAGAAGATGTTTCAACTGGTAATAAGTACACATGTTCCACTATGTTCATAGCAGCCTTATTTATAATAACCAGAAGCTGGAAAGAACTCAGTTGTCCCTCAACAGAGGAATGGATACAGAAAATGTGGTACATTTACACAATGGAATACTACTCAGCAATTTAAAACGATGAATTTATTAAATTCTTGGGCAAATGGAAGCATCTGGAGGATATCATACTGAGTGAGGTAACACAATCACAAAAGACGTCATTTGATATGTACTCACTGATAAGTGGATATTAGCCCAGAAACTTAGAACACCCAAGATACAATTTGCAAAACACAAGAAAATCAAGAAAAAGGAAGACCAATGTGTGGATACTTCATCCCTCCTTAGAATAGGGAACAAAATACCCATGGAAGGAGTTACAGAGACAAAGTTTAGAGCTAAGATGAAAGGATGGATCATCCAGAGACTACCCCACTTGGGTATCCATCCCATAATCAGCCACCAAACGCAGACACTATTGCACATGCTAGCAAGATTTTTATGAAAGGACCCTGATAAAGCTGTCTCCTGTGAAGCTATGCCAGTGCCTGGCAAGTAAAGAAGTGAATGCTCACAGTCATCTATTGGATGGAACACAGTGCCCCCAGTGGAGGAGCTAGAGAAAGTACCTCACGAGCTGAAGGGATCTGCAACCCTATAGGTAGAACAACAATATGAACTAACCAGTACCCCCAGAACTCATGTATCTAGCTGCATATGTAGCAGAAGATGGCCTAGTTGGCCATCATTCGGAAGAGAGGCCCCTTGGTCTTGCAAACTTTATATGCCCCAGTACAGGGGAACACCAGGGCCAAGAAATGGGATTCATTGGGTAGGGGTGCAGGGTGGGAAGGTATAGGGGACATTCGGGATTGCATTTGAAATGTAAATGAAGAAAATATCTAATAAAAAATTGAAGAAAAAATAAAAGAAAAAATAAGTCTACTATACAACAATTAAAAGAATATTTAAGAATAATCTGATGCATCTATAGGATTCCCAGTGTGTCATATGTTCTATTGTCTCAGTTACATTAACCATATCTGTAAGAAACTAGGGACGTGGTCACAATAATAAGACTTTCCAGTTCAGATTTTTTTTTAGGTTTAAAATATGTGACAGATACAATTTCATTCATGAATAATAGAAAGAATATCTATATATGCTGCTACATACATGGATTCCTGTGGCTTTATGATGAATGACAAATATCAACACTATAAATCTGTATGCATTTATATAATATTCATAAAAATCATTTTAGAAGGGGAGAATGTTGATGTGTAAAAACAAGGGTAATTGGACTTTATGGTTAATATATGACCCCCCCGCCAAAAAAAAAAATAGAATTGTGAGGTGTTTATGATGTTAGTGTTTACGTGGAAATTGATTTAAAAAAAAAACACATGGAAAGATGATATAGAATACATCTGATTTCTTCTTGGAAAATTTTCTGATCATAGTATTGTGTAATAGTTCCATTGACTGTAATACAACCTTATCTGGACAAGTAGTTGAGGGATACAGGAAAACCTGCAGTGGCAATTTGTAATGTGCTATTTTATCACATGACCCCCATTTTTTCAACATTGAGGAGCAGAAGAGGACCGAGGTTCAGGTATGAGAAGGAACTTCCTCGGTTTTTCCATGAAAGTTTCAATACAATGGATTTCCTATCAAGTGGTTTTGACAATCACATTCTTCAATTCTATATCATCACAAGTCCACTTTCTTTTGTGTTCAAAGTAGTTTTGATAGTTAGTATTAAGCAGAAAATTGTAGGACTCATTTCAGTCTTGGGAGAAAATGCCAACTGGATTGATGAGATGACAGAGTGACAGGCTCCGCTGTGTAAGTGCACATTTTCATTTTCTGCTTGCATTCCCTTCTGTGTTTGACAGCCATTCTGGTGACTAGAAGATTCTCTTCACTGTGGCTCAATGTAAAGACTTTGATAAAGTCTATAAGGAGGAGATATCAGATCCGTGTCTCCTCCCCTGGTCAAAAGACTGTGATTGATTACCCCTTAATCCCCAGATATTGGTTGTCTTGTCCTGGCTCTTTTAGAACTCACCCTATAAAACAAGCTGTCCTTGAATTCAAAGATCCACCTGCCTTCTGCCTCCCAAATGCTGCGATTATAGGTGTGTTTCACCACTGCCTGACTATAAATTGAAAAGCTATAACTTTTAGTGTTAATTACTTGTGTTTAAAAATAAAATCTATTTGTACACATTTTTTGTCAACTGGATAAAAGTTTGAGTGACTTGGGTCTAAGAAATCTCAATGAAGAAAATGGCTCCATCAGATTGGTCTGTAGACCAATCTGTGGTGGCATTCTCTTGATTAGTAATATGGGTTGTGAGAGGGCTCCACCCACACAGAGTAATGTCAAGCTTGGGGAAGTAGCTCTGGATGAAATGAAAAGAGTAGTGTGAGCAAGCCCTAGGGACAAAGTCACTAAGCATAATTACTCCAAGGTCTGTACTTCAGTTCCTGCCTCAGTTTCCTCTGACCTGTAAGTCAAATACAACCCTTTCTCTTCCCATGTTGCTTTTGATCAATGTTTTACTATACCAATGGTATGAAAGAATTCTGTGATTTTGAGTTTCATAGTGGTTCACATTATAAAACTCAGTGCAAATAAAACACCTATAAAAACTTTGAATCTTGATAGTCTAGAGAAGGTATCTGTACCTAGTTTGCAAAATTGAGCTGCAAGCAAGGTATTAATAATTTGTCATTTAAAATATTTCATATTCATTTTTATCTTATGTGTATGAGTGTTTTGCCCTCATGTAGGTCTGTGTGGGATTCGTACTGGTGCTTGAGTAAGAGGTGATTCTCCTTGTAGGTGCTAAGAATTGAACCTGGATTTTGAGCTCTTAGCCAATTATTCAGCCCATAACCCTTTATTTTAATATCTCATTCAAGCGTCCATGATGATGACTTTATTACTATTGGAGGGGGTCAGCAGAAGAGAAATGTGTGCATGCCTGAGCTTTAAATCCATAAATAAATGGAACACACAGTATGAGTCAACACTTTATAAACAGAACACGAAACAGGTGGGGCATATCAACAGCTCAGCAGTTCAGAGCATTTGAGGCATCACCTCCTCCAGCATTGATACAAGGCTTGTAACTCTGACTCTAGTGGATGTAGTGCCCTCTGGTGTCATTGACAGGTAACTCCATTCTTGTGCACAAACAAAATGAAGGGAAGGAGGTAATCCGTGGAGGAGTTTGTAAGAGTGGGAGTGGGGAATCTTTGGTGCTATCATGGCAGAGGGCCCCAAGGCCCCCAGAGGACTCTCTATGCTGCAGACACCCTAGCACACCCGGGACCTTGAGATCACTGGTGAGTGGAATGCAACATCAGTTCCACAAAAACAAACAAACAAACAAAAAACAAAACAAAACAAAACAAAAAGCAGATGGTCTTGGGCTAGTAGCAACAGGGTCAAAGGACAAAGGCAGGCCCTAGCACATCCAGAATCTTGGGATCACTGAGACCAGTCTGCACAGGAGAGCACATGGACACCAAAAGCAACAGAGCTTCTTAGAGAGGGTCCCTTTGGGCCTTCATCCTCAGCCAGGAAACAGAGCTGAGACCCAGACCCCTGGATATCTTCCCTGCTAGAGGAGAGTAAGCCTCCAGGGAGGGCTCTGACCCCAGGAATCAGGAGGTGAATCTGAGCTCCAGACTTCTGTGCACCTTCCCTGCAAGAGGAGAGCTTGCCTGCAGAGTGTGTTCTGACCACTGGGACTCAGGAGAGAGTTGGTCTCCCAGGAATGCTATCAGAGGCTAAAGAATCACAGGAGGAACAAGCTCTAGCCAGAAACAGCTAGAACACCTAACACCAGAGATTACCAGATGGCATAAGGCAGATGAAAGAATCTTACTAACAGAAACCAAGACCTCTGGGCATAATCAAAACACAATACTCCTACCATAGTGAATCCTAGATACCCAACACACCCAAAAAGCAAGATTCAGATCTAAAATCATATCTCATGATGCTGGTAGATGATTTTAAGAAGGGCATTAATAATAACTCATTTTAAAAAAATTCAGAACACTGCTAAACAGGTAGAAGACCTTAAAGAGGAAACACAAAAATTTCTCAAAGAATTACAGGAAAACACAACCAAACAGGTGATTGAATTGAACAAAACTATCCAAGATCTAAAAATGGAAGTAGAAACAATGAAGAAAACCTAAGGGAGACAACTCTGGAGATAGAAACCCTAGGAAAGAAATCAGGAACCATAGATGCGAGCATTAGCAACAGAATAAAAGAGATAGAAGAGAGACTCTCAGGTGCAGAGGCTCCATAGAGAACATGAACACAACAATCAAAGAAAATGCAAAAAGATCCTAACACAAACCATCAAGGAAATCCAGGACACAATGAGAATACCAAACCTACGGATAATAAGTATAGATGAGAATGAAGATTTTTCAACTTAAAGGGCCTGTAAATATCTTCAACAAAATTATAGAAGAAAACTTCACTAACCTAAAGAAAGAGATGCCCACGAACATACAAGAAGCCTACAGAACTCCAAATAGACTGGACCAGAAAACAAATTCCTCCAGACACATAATAATCAGAACAACAAAAGTACTAAATAAAGATAGAATATTAAAAGCAGTGAGGGAAAAATGTCAAATAACATATAAAGGCAGACCTATTAGAATTACACCAGACTTCTCACCAGAGACTATGAAATCCAGAAGATCCTGGACAGATGTTATACAGACATTAAGAGAAGACAAATCCCAGCCCAGGCTACTATACCCAGCAAAACTCTCAATTACCATAGATGGAGAAAAAAACAAAGTATTCCATGACAAAACCAAAATCACACAATATCTTTCCATGACTCCAGCCCTTCAGAGGATATTAATTGGAAAACACCAGCACAAGGACAGAAACTACCACCTAGAAAAAGAAAGAAAGTAATCCTTCAACAAACCTAAAAGAAGACAGCCACAAGAACAGAATCCCAACTCTAACAACAAAAGTAACAGGAAGCTACAATTACTTTTCCTATCTATCTCTTAATATCAATGGATTCAATTCCCAAATAAAAAGACATAGGCTAACAGACTGGCTACATAAACACGACCGAACTTTTTGCTGCATACAGTGAACCCACCTCAGGGAAAAAGACAGGGACCATAGATGCGAGCATTAGCAATAGAACAAAAGAGATAGAAGAGATATGGGACCTACTTCAGGGTAAAAGGCTGGAAAACAATTCTCCAAGTAAGTGGTCTGAAGAAACAAGTTGTAGTATCCATTCTAATATCAAATAAAATTGACTTCCAATCCAAAGTTATCAAAAAACAAACAAACAAACAACAACAACAACAAAAACCAAGGAGGGGCACTTCATACTCATCAAAGGTAAAATCTTACAAGATGAACTCTCAATTCTAAATATCTATGTTCTGAATGCAAGGACATCTACATTCATTAAAGAAACTATAGCAAAGTTCAAAGCACATATTGCACCTCACACAATAATAGTGGGAGACTGTAATACTCCACACTCATCAATGGTCAGATCCTGGAAACAGGAACCAAAGAGAGACACATTGAAACTAACAGAAGTTATGAAAGTAAAGGATTTAACAGATATCTACAGAACATTTTATCCTAAAACAAAAGGATATATCTTCTTCTCAGCACCTCATGGCACCTTATCCAAAATCAACCATATAATTGCTCACAAAACAGGCCTCAACAAATAAAAAAATATTGAAATTATCCTATGCATCCTATCAGATTACCAAGGGCTAAGGCTGATCTTCAATAACAACATAAATAATAGAAAGCCAACATTCATGTGGAAGATGAAGAATACTCTAGTAAATGATACATTGGTCAGGAACAAATAAAGAAATTAAAGACTTTTTAGAGTTTAATTAATATAAAGCGATAACATACCCAAACATATGGGACACAATGAAAACAGTCCTAAGAGGAAAACTCATAGCTTTGAGTGCCTCCACAAAGAAACTAGAGAGAGCATACACTAGCAGCTTGACAGACACGTAAAATCTTCAGATCAAAAGGAAGCAAATTCACCAACTAGAAGTAGATGGCAGGAAATAATCAAACTCAGAGATGAAATCAACCAAGTGGAAACAAAAAACTATTCAGAAAATCAACTAAACCAGGAGCTGGTTCTTTGACAAAATCAACAAGAGAGATAAACCTTTAACCATACTCACTAGAGGGCACAGGAACAGTATCCTAATTAACAAAATCAGAAATGAAAAGGGAGACATAACAACTGAACCTGACAAAATCCAAAACACCATCAGATCCTCCTATAAAATGCTATACTCAACAAAACTGGAAAACCTGGATAAAATGGACACATTTCTAGACAGATACCAGGTACCAAAATTAAATCAGGATCAGATTAGTGACATAAACAGTCCTATGTCCCCTAAAGAAATAGAAGCAGTCATTAATAATCTCCCAACCAAAAAAAAAAAGCCCAGGACGAGATGGGTTTAGTGCAGAATTCTATCATACCTTCAAAGAATACCTAATTCCAGTTCTTTTCAAACTATTTCACAAAATAGAAACAGAAGGAACTCTACCCAATTCATTCTATGAAGCAACAATCACACTGATACCTAAACCACATGAAGCTCCAACAAAGATACAGAATTTCAGACAAATTTCCCTTATGAATATCGATGCAAAAATACTCAAAAAAATTTCTCCCTATGTGAATCCAAGAACACATCAAAACAATCATTCATCATGATCAAGTAGGCTATATTCCAGGGATGCAGGGATGGTTTAATATACAGAAATCCATCAACATAATCCACTTCATAAACAAACTCGAAGACGAAAACCACATGATCATCTCCTTAGATGCTGAGAAAGCATTTGACAAAATCCAACGCCCATTCATGATAAAACTCTTGAAAAGAACTTTTCAGGAATTTGGGCCCATACCTAAACATAATAAAAGCAGTATACAGCAAACCAGTAGCCAACTTTAAACTAAATGAATAGAAACTCGAAGCAATCCCACTAAAACCAGAGACTAGACAAGGCTGCTCACTTTCTCCCTAGCTATTAAATATAGTACTCAAAGTCCTAGCCAGAGCAATTTGACAACAAAAAGAGGTCAACGGGATACAAATTGGAAAGGAAGAAGTCAAAATATCACTATTTGCAGATGATATGATAGTATATATAAGTGATCCTAAAACTTCCACCAGAGAACTCCTAATCCTGATAAACAGTTTCAGTGAAGTAGCTGGATATAAAATTAACTCAAACAAATCAATGGCCTTTCTCAACACAAAGGATAAACTGTTTGAGAAAAAATTAGGGAAACAACATAGTCACAATAGTCACAGATAATATAAAATACCTTGGTGTGATTCTAACTAAGCAAGTGAAATATCTATGATAAGATCTTCAAGTCTCTGAAGAAAGAAATCAAAGAAGTTCTCAGAAGATGGAAAGATCTTCCATGCTCATGCATTGGCAGGAAAAATATAGTAAAAATGGCTGTCTTGCTGAAAGCAATCTACAGATTCAATGCAATTCCCATCAAAATGCCAACACAATTCTTCACTGAGTTAGAAAGGTCAATTTTCAAATTCATCTGGAATAACAAAAAACCTAGGATAGCAAAAACTCTTCTCAATGATAAAAAGAACCTCTGGGGGAATCACCATGCCTGACCTAAAACTGTCCTATAGAGTAATTGTGACAAAAAAAAAAAAGCCTGCATGATACTGGTACAGTGACAGGTAGATCAATGGAATAGAATTAAAGACCCAGAAATGAACCCACACACCTATGGTCACTTGATCTTTGACAAGAGAGCTAAAACAATCCAGTCGCAAAAATACAGCATTTTCAACAAATGGTGCTGGCACAACTGGAAGTTATCATGGAAAAGAATGTGAATTGATCTATTCTCATCTCCATGTACTAAGGTCAAGTCTATGTGAAACAAGAAACTCCATGTAAAACCAGAGACACTAAAAATTATAGAGGAGAAAGTGGAGAAAAGCCTCGAAGATATGGGCACAGAGCAAAAATTCTTGAACAGAACAGCAATGGCTTGTGCTGTAAGATCAAGAATCGCAAATGGGACCTCACAAAATTGCAAAGCTTCTGTAAGGCAAAAGACACTGTCAATAATACAAAAAAGTTGACCAACAGATTGGGAGAGGATCTTTACCAATCCTAAGTAGGATATGGGACTAACATCCAATATATATAAAGAACTCAAGAAGATGGACTCCTGAAAATCAAATAACCCTATTTAAAAATGGGGTACAGAGCTAAACAAAGAATTCTCAACTGAGGAATACCGAATGGCTGAAAGGCACCTGAAAAATATTCAACATCCTTAATCATCAGGGTGATGCAAATCAAATCAACCCTGAGATTCCACCTCACACCAGTCAGAATAGCTAAGATCAAAAATTCAGGTGACAGCAGATGCTGGCGAGGATGTGGAGAAAGAGGAACTCTTCTACATTGTTGGTGGAATTGTAAGCTGGTACAACCACTCTGGAAATCAGACTTGCAGTTCCTCAGAAAATTGGATACCGTACTACTGGAAGATCCAGCAATACCTCTCCTGGGCATATACCCAGAA
This sequence comes from Mus minutoides, assembly GCA_902729485.2. Taxonomy (NCBI): domain Eukaryota; kingdom Metazoa; phylum Chordata; class Mammalia; order Rodentia; family Muridae; genus Mus; species Mus minutoides. The sequence goes on along the minus strand of LR749573.1, from coordinate 2,600,930 downwards.
TATGTTCCAACTTGTAATAAGGTCACATGCACCACTGTTCATAGCAGCCTTATTTATAATAGCCAGAAGCTGGAAAGAACCCAGTTGTCCCTCAACAGAGGAATGGATACAGAAAATGTGGTACACTTACACAGTGGAGTACTACTCAGCAATTAAAAACAATGAACTTATGAAATTCTTGGGCAAATGGATGTATCTTGAGGATATCATCCTTAGTGAGGTAACCCAATCACAAAAGAACACACATGGTATGCACTCACTGATAAGTAGATATTAACCCAGAAACTTAGAATACCCAAGATACAATATGCAAAACACATGGAACTCAAGAAGAAGGAAGACCAATGTGTGGATATTTCTTAGAATGTGGAACAAAATACCCATGGAAGCAGTTACAGAGGCAAAGTTCTGAGCTAAGATGGAAGGAAAGACCATCCAGAGACTGTCCCACCCAAGAATCCATTCCATATACAACCACCAAACCCAGGCACTGTTGCATATGCCAGAAAGATTTTGATGACAGGACCCTGACATAGCTCTCTCTTGTGAGTCTATGCCAAAGCCTGGAAAATACAGAAGTGGATGCTCACAGTCATCTATTGGATGAAACTCAGGGCTGCTAATGAAGGAGCTAGAGAAAGTACCCAATAAGGTAAAGGGGTCTGCAACCCTATAGGAGGAACAACAATATGAACTAACCAGTACTCCCCAGAGCTGTGTCTCTAGTTGCATATGTAGCAGAGGATGGCCTAGTCGGCTTTCAATTGGAGGAGAGGCCTTGGTCTTGAGAAGATCATATGCCCCAGTACAGGGGAACACCAGGGCCAGGAAGCAGGAGTGTGTGCATTGGGGAGCATGGCATGGGGATGGTATATGGGGCTTTGGAGATAGCATTTGAAATGTAAATGAAGAAAATATCTAAAAAAATAAAGAGTGGCACTGGGGAAGAATCAGGTATGGGAGGAGATGGAGATGTACAGAGAGAGGGGGTAAGGAAATTGAATAGAGGTGTGTAGCAATGGGGGTTGGGGAACTGGGAATAGCAACCAGAAAGTCCCAGATGCAAGGAAAGTAAGAGCCTCTCAAGACCCCACATGGATGACATTAGCTGAAATACCCCACAAAGGGGAGGTAGAACCTGTGGAGACCATATCCAGAGGTTAGGCATGCCCCCCTGTTGCAAGGATGGGGCCACACATACATCTCCAAACTTTTAACCTAGAATTGCTCCTGTCTAAAAGAAATACAGAGATAAAGAGTAGAGCAGAGACTGAAGGAAAGGCCACCCAGCTTCTGCCCCACTTGGGGTTCCACCCCACATGCAGACACCAAACCAGGACACTATTATGGATGCCAACAAGTACTTGCTAACAGAAGCTTGGTACAGCTGTCTCTTGAGAGGCTCTTCCAGATCATGGCATGTACAGAGGTGGATGCATACAGCCAACCACTGGACTGAGCACAGGGACCCCAATGGAGGAGTTAGGGGAATGACTGAAGGATCTGAAGGGTCTTTATCTGGCATAAATGGGAGGGGAGGCCCTTGGTCCTGGGAAGGCTTGATGCCCCAGAGTAGAAGAATGCTATGGTGGTTAGGTGGGAGTGGGTAGGTGGGTGGGGAGCACTCTTATAGAAGCAAGGTAAGGGAAGATGGAATAGGGGGTTTGCAGAAGGGAAACTGGGAAAGGGAAAGATTTGAAACTTAAAGAAAAAAGAGTGAGACTGGGATGAGAGGAGAGGGGGGGATCTGGACATAAGCTTAATAAATAAATTAATGGAAAAAAAAGAAAATTAAAGAGGAGGGATTCTATTACATTAAGGAAGAAATCTACCTTGCGTTAAATGTATCAGAATCAAATTAAAGCTGAATATTAGTGTGGGAATAAGTCAATTTTTTTCTTTTTTTTCTTCCATTTTTTATTAGATATTTTCTTAATTTACATTTCAAATGCTATTCCGAAAGTCCCCTCCCCCCTCCCTGCTCCCCTGTCCACCCACTCCCACTTCTTGGCCCTGGTGTTCCCCTGTATTGGGACATATAAAGATTGCAGTACCAAGGGGCCTCTCTTCCCAATGATGACCGACTAGGTCATCTTCTGCTACATATGGAGCTAGAGACACGAGTTCTGGGGGTTCTGGTTGGTTCATATTGTTGATCCTCTTCTAGGATTGCAGACCCCTTCAGCTCCTGGGGTTCTGTCTCTAGCTTCTCCATTGTGGGCCCTGTGTTCCCTCTTATAGATGATTATGAGCATCCACTTCTGTACGAGACAGCTATATCAGCGTCCCTTAAGTAGGCACTAGCTGTCGTATGCCATGGTGTCTGAGTTTAATGACTGATAATGGGATGGATCCTCCATGGTGGGGTAGTCTCTGTATGGCCCATCCTTTCATCTTAGCTCTAAACTTTGTCTCTGTAACTCCTTTCATGGGTATTTTGTTTCCTCTTCACAGGAGGAATGAAGTATCCACGAGCTGGTCTTCCTTCTTGATGTTCTTGTGTTTTGCAAATTGTATCTTGGATATTCTAAGTTTCTGGGCTAATATCCATTTATCAGTGAGTGCATACCCAATGACTTCTTTTGTGATTGGGTTACCTCACTAAGGATTATATCCTCCAGATACATCCATTTGCCCAAGAATTTCATAAATTCATTTTTTTAATAGCAGAATAGTACTCCATAGTACTACCAGAGGATCCAGCAATACCTCTCCTGGGCATATACCCAGAAGATGTTCCAACTGGTAAAAAGGACACATGTTCCACTATGTTCATAGCAGCCTTATTTATAATAGCCAGAAGCTGGAAAGAACCCAGATGTCCCTCAACAGAGGAATGGATACAGAAAATGTGGTACATCTACACAATTATTTCTATTAAGAAAGCTCCCTGAACTAGTAATATTTTTTTCTATTTAACAAAAATAAGTTAAATAATGGATAGATGACTTAGGGAATAAGAATACTTACTGCTCCTACAGAGGATCCAGGTCAGGACCAATTCTACAGCACCCACCTGGCAGCTCATTATCACCTGTAACTACAGTTCCAGGGGACCTGATGCCTGCCCTCTAAACCTCTAAAATCTTCTGCACACACATGGCATGCACACACACACACACACACACACACTGGTACTCACTTAACCATAAAATGAATATTTTAAGAAGAAAAATAAATATTATTCTATTGTCCTCAGACTTCCTAATGTTGCAACCCTCTAATACAGTATTTCACGTGGTGGTGACCCCAAACAATAAAATTACTTCATTCCTACTTCAGAACTGTAGTGTTGCTACTGTTATGAATCATAATGTAAATATCTGATATGTAGGTTATTTGATATATAACACCTTTCATGAACCACTACTTGAGAACAATGAAGAGATTAAAATTTAATATATTATTTAAACAGAACTGATCTATTTGTTGTAATTTATAGTAATTGCAATAGTGACTAAGAGTTAACATGTAAATTTTTAAAAGATTGTGTGTATATGTGTAATTTCTGTGTGCATGCATGTATGTGCCTATGGAGGTTAGGAATGCACATCAGATATCCTAGAGCTGGAGTTTGGAAGCACAGAGTATACTGCTGTGGTTTGAACTCTGGTCTTCTGAAAAGTAAGGGACACTTTTAATCTCTCAGTTATATTTCCAGCCCCAAGAGTGAATCCTAGGTCTGATCTCTAGAACTTAGGAAAGAGAAATTTTGAGGTCACTTTTCCCAAAAGTATGGATCTGTGTTATAGATATTGTCTTCCCGTTTTCTGCATTACAATGTTCCTGTCTTTAAGGATCATGGAATGAACGACACACAGGAAGTTCAGGTGGATGTTAGCTGCTCTGAGAATGACACCAACTGAAGACAAGTTACAGTTCTGGTTGGGAGTGATTCTTTTAAAAACAATCAGTGCCCTTTAAGTTTCAATTTCCCACACTTTAAGACATTCATTGAGGAAACATTCATCTTTTAAAACATGCTTACTATTTATTGAATGTGCTTGTAATATAAACATTGCAAAGTGGTGAGGGAAGATTGAAAGATGGGTGGGGTGGAACAATGTAGAAGAACAGCTCTAGAAACAGCCACCAGTACCATGGTGTGCAACTTAGGACAGGGTATATAGGAGAAACATAAAAAAGGATAAGAGTGTCACAGATCAATTCTTGCTATTCCATACCAGACGAACACCCCTCTTTTCGAGTTCCTCTTCAACCCAGGGAAAATGCAAAACATTCAGATTGTTATTTTTCTTTTCCACAGCTTGCAGCAATGTCTGTGATTCCTCAGAAAATAAAGATTTGTCCAGTCTGGGGTGAAAAAAAGAAACTTCTGTTTACTAATTTAAAATATTTACTAATTTGTATGTATTTGTACAGATGCATGCTTCTGCAAATATGTGAACGTCAGAGTCCATAACATTCCTGGGAGTCCATCATCCCTCTTCTACTATGGGGATTTTGGGTTGTCAGGTGTGGCAGCAAGTGCCTTCATTCACTGAGCTATGTCAGCATCCCAAGTTTTCTTGACAATCATTTGCCTCTCTTTACACCTATGACTGTCTCTCTGTTATCTGTTCCTAGGAATAAATGAACCTAGAGTGGATTGAAAGCATCATTCTTTTCCAGAGAGTAGAGACCCTTTCAGATAGATAGATAGATAGATAGATAGATAGATAGATAGATAGATAGATAGATAGATATTAAAATTAAAGTTAAACAATATTGAAGTAAAATGGCTGTTTTTACCTACTCACTGTTTAAGTGCCTAACCATGAGCATTGTTTCTTACTCATGCATTATAACTTTATATAGTGTTGACTTTCCTTAAACTTATGAACACTGGTGTAATTCATGTCATAGCCACTAATCTCATAATTATTCATATTAAGTCTGTTCCTTTTGTGTTCCTATTCACTTTCTGTGAGACACTTAATGACATTTCCTATACTTTAGCTCACCTATTCTCTCTATTTCAGCTTTGCCAGGATCACTAAACGTACCTAAAAAAAACAACAAAAAACAAAAAAACCCAATACTGATTCTACAGACACTAAATATTGCCAAATGCTTATTATCAATGTGTTTATTTTTTTGAGAATTTTTTATGCATACAATATGTTTTGATCATATTCTTTCCCCATTCCCCTCTCTGACCCTTCCACATTCCTTTCCAAATTTCATGTCCTTTTCCTGCCCAATAGCTCATTGAATCTAACTAGAGATTCCCATAAATGTATGCTTTTAGGACCCTCTTCTGGAGAATATGTAACCAGGGGATACATCACTGAAGAGAACCGACTCTCCTTCCCCTTGAAGCCACTAAATATAAATAACTCTTCAGCTGGGGTAAGGTCTCAGAAGATCCTCCTCTATCTATGTTGGAATTTTGACTTGCTTGATTTTATGCAGGTCTTGTGGAGGCAACCTCTGCTATTGTCTGTTCATGAGTATGTCTACCTTATCAAGTCTAGCAGGTGCTGCTTTATAAGTGATCCCTACCTTTGACCATCTTTCTATGCCTTCTTCAATATTGCCTGGGGTTAAAGGATCACAGACATGTGCTTTGTTTTTGTATTTTTTGTCAAATATTGTCTTAAGAATGAATATTTAATATAACTAATAGTGTTTTCTCTCTTGAAAATTATCCTTTAGGGTTTTGACCATTAGTCTCCTTGAATTTCAAAACTTAAAACTGGAACACCCGTCTCTCTGAAAGTATAGCTGGATTTCTCAAGCTTCTTCTCCCCTCTGTTTTTTCCTTGTCTGGTGACTATAAGCATGTGCTATGTCACCTTTAATTACTCAAAGAGTTCACACTGATCTGCCATGCTCTTTAGATCTCTTGCTCAATTTCAGTTCCTGACTCTCCATCCTCTCCTCTGGTCAGTCCTGCCCCAACTATAGCATTCTTACCATGATTAACCATCTGTGATTACACCCTAGAGCTTTTCCTTCATCCTTGATTGAATATTACTCTTTATAGCCCTAGTACAGGATTGAAATCAACAGTGTGCAGGTGTGACAAAATATTCACACATATAAAGAAAAAACTTTTAAAAACTAACTTGTCATTGAAAATGTGCTGTGTCTTCAGAGACCATTTACTGAATAACGCAAAGTATACTATATATATGAACTTATGTTTATAACCATTTATCTTTTTATTTCATGACCAGTATATTATACCCTTGTGTGTATGTGCATGTATTTGTGTGTGTGTGTGTGTGTGTGTGTGTGTGTGTGTGTGTGTGTGTGTTTAGTAATAGATTACAATCTGTATATCAGAGAGAACATGTAGCTTATTTCTTTCTGGTTACCATACATCTAAATCTACTCATTTTCTGCAATGTTTGTGATAGCATGCTTTAGAAAAGAATGGCAACTTATAAAAATAAGCCATATTTTTAAAAAATTACTGATGATCTTTGGAGTAATCACCACCATAGGATGGTACTCATGAGTGCATAGATATCAATGTGTTAAAGTGTGACAGTGGGCCTACACACACACACAAAAAAACTCCTCAACCCTGGAGCTGAGGTTATGAAAACTGACACAGAAGAGCTTGTTTTGAAGCCATTCTTGACCATGGAAGACAATGTGTACTCACCCAAGCATATTCAGTTTACAATCTTTGTGGTTCAGAGCCTCACAGAGCACCACCAGCCCAGAGTGATGCAAGGGATTCCAGTCCAGATTTAAGCTCCTCAATGTTTTGCAAGTGATGAGAGCCAATGCCAGGTCTTCACAACAGTCACTGCTGAACTCACACATGTCTAACCTGTGAGCAGGAACATTCCAGAAAAAGATTGTGTTGTTCAGTGCCAGTTCCAGGCAGCTGATCAAAGATATAGACAATCCCAAATGTCCACAATACCAACACTGAGCAAATCCTTATTTCAAATCAAAGGGGTTGAGACCCACAAGTTGAAAAAATGTTTAGCTGGCATGCCTCATCAAAGAAGCTTCTTTTGTCATGGACTGGATAACACGGAGACTCACATAGTCAACATTCAGAGAGTGTAGAGTGTTCAAAGGCACACAATATTCAGGAAATACAACAGAAGAAGGGGCAGAAAGACTAGAAGAACCAGATATTAAGGTGGGGTGAGACATAACAGGAGTATTGCATTCAATATCACAGCAGCTGTACAAGACCTGTGCATTTTCTCAAAACTAATAAGCCTATTCTCGTTGGACTTCTTAACCCTATTAACCCTCTAGCATTTCCTCATCAATTTGTGAGCCCTCCCACCATGGCAGTCAAAAGAAACTCACCCAAGACACTGCAATTTACAGTTAGGATGACACAGAACTTCACATAATCTTTTGACACCAGTGTCTTGTATGTTATTGTTGCCAAGTTTCAGGGTCTTTAGATTTTTATTGCAAGTAAGGACAGCAGAGATCTCTTCACAGCATTCTGAAGTTAAATAGCAACCAGGTAACCTGGGGAAAACATAGTTGTAAATACACTTACTCTCCAATCCTTTTATTTTGTTTCACTTTTAATTTTACTTTTTAGAACTTCATATGAGTACTGCATCTAAAACCATCTATATCACTCCACCTCTCCCTCCATTTCCCCCAGTACCCTTCCAAATTAACAATCTCTTCTTTAATTATTCCCATTACATAAATACATGTGATATATGTGTGTGCATGCACATATGTACATATATGCAACCTAATAAGTCCATTTAGCTTTGCTTGAATGTACATGTATCCAGGAGGGTGAATAACGTAGGTCAGAGCTTATCCTTGTAGAGAATGATTCTCCATCCCAGCAGCTATTATTCATTGACCACATTTCATTTTCCCATTCTTGCCCTGTTTTTTTTTTTAGATAAAATCTCATGTAAACTAGCCTGGCTTCAGACTCATTACATAGCTGAGGATGACTTTGAAGTTCCTAACTTTATACCCTAGTGCTGAGATTATAGTTACGTACCTACCATAGCTTTTATTTAAGCCTGTGCTGGAGAGTCAAACTCAGAACTCTGTGTATGCAAAGTAAGCATTCTACCAACTGAGCTATATTCCCAGTCCATAAAATTTCACCTTAACAGCTTGATTTATTTATATGAACTAGAAATTCCCAACTTGGGTCCTCTGCTCCACATTGGCTCACCGAAGTTCTTCTGCTTTGATCTCTTTATGTGGTGTTTCTACTCTCATTCCCTCTGGTTATAATACATAACCATAAAAAATCAGTGGAGCTATCTTATCACTAATTTCAGATTCATGTGCAATAACACCATGTGTTGAATTTCTCCTAGTAATTAATATAACATGTCCTCAAACCCTTCCTGAGCCTGAATTTCATGGTTCCCAATTACACTTTAAATAATAGAGATGGTGAGGGACAAAAGGAATATAATTGTTATAAGATAGGTAAGGAATGGAGAATACATATATTATACATAGATGTTAATTATAAACATTAGGCAGATGTCTGATAGATGAATAATGAACATATACAAATTAGTAGATATATAGACTGTAATGTAAAGTGATTTGCAAATGAATATATGAAGAGGTTGATGATATGTAAGACAATAAATTTTTAAATGGTAGACAAAGGAGACATGTTAATTTCATAGATTACAGATAATAGTTGGGTGGATATGAGAGAGGCAGATAGATATGTAAACATACACAAGGAACATGCATAGAGTCATGATTGATGGAGTTATATATACATATGGATTTATGCAGGGATATATGTATGTTTTAAATAGCTCTCAAGCATGGAAGAATTTTACCCTCCAGGGGATTTATATAGCATCTAGATGTATGTTGGTCTGCCACCCTAGACCACATGATGAGGCATTTACATCAATCTCTCCCCTCAAGATCCAGGGAATACAACAGAAGAAGGGGCATCTAAGTGATAGAGAAATACTACTAAACATATCCACAAACCCTACTTGAGCCAGCTTATATAGCATCTAGATGTACTTTAGTTTGCCACCACAGGCCAGAGAGTGCTACTGGCATCTAAGTGATATAGACATACTACAAAAACCTCTACAAACCACAGGACAGCCACAGCAAAATACCAATAGTGTAAAGATTTAGAAACTGTGATTTTCGTATAGAAACACAATATATTTGTGCCTGATATACATACATGACCATCACTTCAATTCTGTCATATGAGGTCTATACTTAATCTCCTTATCTATCAAGAGAGAGGTGTAAGAATAAACTGGTTGCTACAGTATGCAGAGAATCATTCTCTCATATATATATATATATATATATATATATATATATATATATATATATATATATATATATATATATATATATAGAGATATATATATATATATATATATATATATATATATATATATATATATATATATATATATATATATATATATATATATATATATATATACACACACACACACACTCTTTTTCATTTGTGACAGTGTGCATGTGCCCATGTCAGTGTGAGTGTATGTGTACATGTTCGGGGGGGGGGGGGGGGGGGGGGGGGGGGGGGGGGGGGAGACCCATGGAGGCCAGTAAAGGATATTGGTTTCCTGGATGCTGTAGTTACAGGTGATTGTGAACTATCAAACATTAGGTGCTAGAATGCAGAGTGTGGTCCTTATGACTCATTAACAAGCTCTCTCAAAATCAACCAAGTGGAAAGAAAAAGAACTATTCAAAGAATCAACCAAACCAGGAGCTCGTTCTTTGAGAAAATCAACAGGCTAGATAAACCCTTACCAAGACTAACTAGAGAGCACAGGGATAGTATCCTAATTAACAAAATCAGAAATGAAAAAGGAGAGATAACAACAGAACCTGGGGAAATCTAAAATATTATCAGATCCTACTACAAAAGGCTATACTCAAGAAAACTAGAAAACCTGGATGAAATGGACAACTTCCTAGACAGATACCAGGTACCAAAGTTAAATCGGGATCAGATTTAACAATCTTTTTTTTTTTTCATTTTTTTTCTCTTTATTAGATATTTTCTTCATTTACATTTCACCTGTTATCCAGAAATTTTCCCTTACCCTCCCGCGTCCCCGCCCTGCTCCTCTACCCACCCCCTCCCACGTAATGGCCCTGGCATTCCCCTGTACTGGGGCATATAGAGTCTGTATGACCAAGGGGCCTCTCCTCCCAATGATAGCCAACTAGGCCATCTTCTTCCATATATGCAGCTAGAGACATGAGCGCAGGGGGAACTAGTTAGTTCATGTTATTCTTCCACCTAGAGGGTTGAAGACCCCCTTCCGCTCCTTGGGTACTTTCTCTAGCTCCTACCTTGGGAGTCCTGTGTTCCAACTAATAGCTCACTGTGAGCATCCACTTCTGTGTTTACCAGGCACTGGTATAGCCTCCCACAAGACAGCTATATCAGGTCCCTTTCAGCATTATCTTGCTGGCATATGCTATAGTGTTTATTTTGGTGGCTGATTATGGGAGGGATCCCTGGCAGCCGCCGTCACTGGTTGGTCCATCCTTTTGATTCAGCTTCACACNTCTGCTGTCACCTGATTTTTTGATCTTAGCCATTCTTACTGGTGTGAGGTGGAATCTCAGGGTTGTTTTGATTTGCATTTCCCTGATGATTAAGGATGTTGAACATTTTTTTCAGGTGCTTCTCAGCCATTCGGTATTCCTCAGTTGAGAATTCTTTGTTTAACTCTGTGCCCCACTTTTTAATGGGGATATTTGATTTGCTGGTGTCCACCTTCTTGAGTTCTTTATATATATTGGATATCAGTCCCCTATCTGATTTAGGATTGGTAAAGATCCTTTCCCAATCTATTGGTGGCCCTTTTGTCTTGTTGACAGTATCTCTTGCCTTACAGAAGCTTTGCAACTTTATGAGGTCCCATTTGTCAATTCTCGCTCTTACAGCACAAGCCATTGCTGTTCTATTCAGGAATTTTTCCCCAGTGCCCATATCTTCGAGGCTTTTCCCCACTTTCTCCTCTATAAGTTTCAGTGTCTCTGGTTTTATGTGGAGATCCTTCAACCACTTAGAAAGCATTTGACAAAATCCAACACCCTTTCATGATAAAACTCTTGGAAAGATCAGGAATTCAAGGCCCATACCTAAACATAATAAAGGCAATATACAGCAAACCAGTAGCCAACATCAAACTGAATGGAGAGAAGCTGAAAGCAATCCCACTAAAATCAGGGACTAGACAAGGCTGCCCACTTTCTCACTACCTACTCAATATAGTACTTGAAAGTCCTAGCCAGAGAAATTCAACAACAAAAGGAGATCAAGGGGATATGAATTGGAAAGGAAAAAGTCAAAATAATCACTGTTTGCAGATGATATGATAGTATACATAAGTGACCCCAATAATTCCACCAGAGAACTCCTAAACCTGATAAACAGCTTCAGTGCAGTAGCTGGATATAAAATGAACTCAAACAAATCAATGGCCTTTCTTGACACAAAAAATAAACGGGCTGAGAAAGAAATTAGGAAAATAACACCCTTCACATTAGTCACAAATAATATAAAATACCTTGGTGTTACTCTAACTAAGGAAGTGAAAGATCTTTATGACAAGAACTTCAAGTATCTGAGGAAAAAAATGAAGATGATCTCAGAAGATGGAAAGATCTCCCATGCTCATGGATTGGCAGGATTAATATAGTCAAAATGGCTATCCTGCAGAAAGCAATCTAAAGATTCAAAGGAATCCCCATTAAAATTCAAAATCAATTCTTCACTGAGTTAGAAATTCATCTGGAGTAATAAAAAACCCAGGATAACAAAAACTATTCTCAACAATAAAAGAACCTCTGGGGGAATCACCATGCCTGACCTAAAGCTGTACTACAGAACAATTGTGATAAAAACTGCATGGTTCTGTGTGGGAAGCCAGACCTTCAGAGATTCCTACATAAAGACCAGCTAACACCTTGCTAAGAGCCAAATTGCCAGTAAACTTGGCTGGCTAACGAAGGGCTCACACTGAGCCATGTGTCAGACCTAGGCTCATGCCTTCTGGAGCCTTTCATGCTCCCACCTCAGGCCTTGCTAGAAGTTTGCAATCAGACTACTATTGTAAATACCACTTCTTTGTACCTTGGGGCACCTAATGGTACTTATTTAGCTTGCTCCACTGGACTTACTACTTACGTAATTACCCAGACATTTTTACATAACAGAGATTACTATGTCTTAGTTCAACTCCTCCTAAAAGTAATGGTGCACCATGCAGAAGACCTCCTTCAGTTTTGGGGAGAGAGGCACTAGCCTGCTTCATGACAAAAGAGAGCCAATCTCTGCAGTAACTTTAGCAGCAGTCCTTGGCCTGGGAATCGCAGGCACAGGTACAGGCATTGCCTCTCTGGTTGCCAACCAGGAGCAATATACTCAGCTTAGCCTTGCTGTAGACAGAGATATTCAGGAGCTGCAGAAAGATTGAAATATCTAAAAGAAAAAAAACAAAACTCTTTAGTCTCCTTATCTGAAGTGGTGCTGCAGAACAGACGAGGTCTCGATTTAGTGTTCCTACAACAGGGAGGACTCTGTGCAGCCCTCAGAGAAGAATGTTGCTTTTATTATGACAAGACTGGCCTAGTCCAAGACAGTATAGAAAAAGTCAAAAGTAGCTTAGAAGAAAGAAAGCACGATAGAGAGAAACAAGAATCTTGGTATCAAAATTGGTTTTCTACTTCTTCCTGGCTCTTCACTTTGCTTTCCAACCTTTTAGGACCCCTGATAAGTATTTTACTGCTTCTGTCTTTTGACCCTTGGGCTTTTAACAGATTAACTAGTTTTGTTAAGTCACAGATTGATGCTGCCTTGAACGAAGCAGCTGCAGCCCATTACCACCAAGTGTACATCCAAGATCCAGCTGAAGACCCCCTACTCCACCAATGAGATGCAGAAAGAGCAGTTGCAGGCCTTCAGTTTTCTACCCTTGCTGCAGACATAGAGCTCCCCTGGTTCCTCAGGTTTTGGAGTCACCTGTAAGTTAGAGGGTGACTCCTGGCTCTTTATAGTGACCCCTAAGTAGTGGCTGAGGGCCATAAGCTGTGGAGTCGCCTATGACGGGATATATTGCAGTTCTGTGAACCAGATGACCACATGAATAGGGACCACCATTAGGCTGCAAGGTTACTCTATGACAGGAATATTGTGAAATCACTTCTTGGATCATATCCCACATAGCCTAAGACACAAGGCCTTGCCCCACGGCTTCCATAGACCTGTAATGGGTCTCTGTGAGGGTGGCATTCTTGGTGCTGGACACAGAGGACACACCATATAGCCTAAGACACGGCCCTCCACCGACCCTCTCTACATAGCCACCTCCCAACTTTAATAAAGAAAAAAGGGGTGGATGTGGGAAGCCAGACCTTCAGTGAGTCCCCCATAAAGACCAGCTAACACCTTGCTAAGAGCCAAATTCCCCCCTCCTGCACACTAGGCTGACCCTAAGATCGGTAGAGCCTTATCTCAGGTAAACACTTAGAGCAATAAGAAAGTGCCTGCATCCCGAGATAAATCACCAGAAGTCTCAAGGCTGCCATCCTCCTCCTTCCAGATGTCCCTCATCCCGCAGTCTTTGTTCTCCATCCCTGACCTCCCTATGCTCTCTCTTTTGCTGTGTGTATAAAACTGAGCATTTTGCCTAAGTAAAGCAAGACCCTGACAAAAACTTCACAACGCATGGTCTCGCTTCTTTCTCTCCCGCCCATCCTATCTTACAGACAAATGGTTCTCCTCGACCAAACGAAATAACTTAGTCCCGCTGGCTCAGGTCAGTTCTGGTACAGTGACAAACAGGTGGATCAACTGAACATAATTGAAGACTCAGAAATGAATCCTCACACCTATGATCACTTGATCTTTAACAAGGGAGCTAAAACCATACAGTGGAAAAAAGACAGCATTTTCAACAAATGGTGCTGGCACAACTGGCGGCTATAATGTAGAAGAATGCAAATTTATCCATTCTTATCTCCTAATAAAAAATGAAAAAAAACACAATGAATTAATGAAATTCTTGTGCAAATGGATGTATCTGGAGGATATCATCCATAGTGAGGTAATCCAATAACAAAAGAAGTCACTTGATATGCACTCACTGATAAGAGGATATTAACACAGAATCTTAGAATACCCAAGATTCGATTTACAAAACACAAGAAAATCAAGAAGAAGGAAGACCAGCACACGGATACTTCATTCCTCCTTAGAAAAGGGAACAAAATAACCATGAAAGGTTACAGAGACAAAGATTGGAGGTAAGAAAAAAAAGATGGACCTTCTAGAGACTACCCTACCCGGGGATCTATCCCATAATCAGTCATGAATCCCAGACACTATTGCATATGCCAGCAAGAGTTTGCTGAAGGGACCCTAATATAGCTGTCTCACTTGAGCCTATGCTAGTGCCTGGTAAATACAGAAGTGGATGCCCACAGTCATCTATATGATGGAACACAGGGCCCCCAATGGAGAGGCTAGGGAAAGTACCCCAGGAGCTGAAGGGGTCTGCAAGCCTATAAGAGGATCAACAATATGAACTAACCAGAACCCCCAGAACTTGTGTCTCTAGCTGCATATGTAGCAGAAGATGACCTGGTCTGCCGTCATTGGGAAGAGATGCCTCTTGCTATTGTAAATTTTATATGCCCAAATACAGGGGAACGCCAAGGCCAAGAAATGGGAGTGGGTGGGTAGGGGACCAGGGTGGGGGGAGGGTATAGGGAACTTTCGGGATAGCATTTGAAATGTAAATCAAGAAAATATCTAAAAAACAACAACAACAACAACAAAACAAGTGCTCTCAACCACTGAGTCATCTCTCAAGCCTTAATAGAGTGTAAATGTTTTACCATGTGATGAAGCAGTAGTCTCTGGGGACTCAGCCTCATAACCCAATGACAATGGACTCCATATCTTAAGATAGTTATTATGGGTGGCATGCCTAAGACAATTTCTGAGGTGACAATGACATTCAGACAATGCTATCCTATTTTCTGAATGCCAACATCTGAAATAGCACCCCTGCATTCAGTGAAACACAGCCCTACCATAACTCCTCAAGGGTGCAGTTTGGATCTTTCAAAGCTTCACACAGAAGGTTCACTCCAGTATCTTCCAGGAAATTTGACCCCAGATCAAGCAGAGAGAGGTGTTTGTTGCTCAAAAGAGCTTCATAGAGATGTCCACAGGCAATGAATGTGAGACAGCAGTAAGACAACCTGAAAGAGGATCACATGTCAGCAACTCCCTTACTGTTGAAACATTCACATGCCTCCTCAGCTTTCCATGATCTTGCTATACTGAATTTCTTCTTTGCATGAAAAAAAAAAAAACCTGAAATGGTCTGTTGAGATAGCTAAATACTCTTGCTACCAAGCCTGAGGACCTTCTGGGGAACCATGCTATTAGGTAGCAGTCCCCCAGGAATGGGTGGCTTTCAGAGATGGGCACCAAATGGGGAACTCCCTTTCTCATTGTGGCTTCCCTCTCCCTATCTTTCTTATTCTGGAGAGTATCCCTAAACACAGGTGGCTGACCTCTTGCACCCTTGTCTAAAAAGTAACATTGTACAGAGCTCTCTGCAAGGGTGTATAACTCAGCACATCCACCCTACTCTGGCTTCCAACATAGATGATAATTTGTTCCTGAACTATAAGCAATCAGCCCATACTGCTCCTTTGATGCCATGACCAATTAGTGCTTTCCACCTGTACCCCTAAAAATCACTTCTGTACCCTAGCCCTGAAACAATAAACTAGACTTGTCTTATTCCAGCAGTCTCTGCATATGATTCTGTCCATATTCATGGCCATCTGAACTGTGATTTCGACCTCTGCCCTCTTTCTCCTCCCAGGCTGGTGGCCACAAGGACCTGAGTTAATTCCCATAGGATGGAAGCAAATAACCAAATCCCACAAGTTGCCTTCTGTCCTTCATGTTTGCAAGCCCCCCCCCCCTCCTCGGGATAGAAACATTTTCAAATATTTTTGAAAAACTAGATCACCACAGATGTAGGCAGAATTGACTGTTAATTTACCTGACAACTTATTTGTAGAACAGGAAATCGACTAACATTTCCACCCATACCAGAAATTTATCATCTATGATAAATCCCTTTCTAGTGACTCCATTAAGTTTTTTCATTATTTCTTTTTGTTGTCTGTCTCTCTCTCTCTCTGTGTGTGTGTGTGTGTGTGTGTGTGTGTGTGTGTGTGTGTGTGTGTGTGTGTGTGCCTGTGTGTGTGCCTGTGCATTTGTCTGTTTGTTTCTGTACACATGCATGTGGAGATCAGAGGACAGCTCAGATGTCATACTCTGGAACACAAGGAAATTCCTTTGAGATAGCCTCTCTCACTGGCGTGCTACTCATTTATTAGACTTGGCTGGTTGTCCAGCGAGCCCCAGGGATCCATCCTGCTGCCTCCAGTTCCTCAGTGTGTCACTAGATCTGGATTTTTCACATGTGTTCTGGTGATCAAATTCAGGTCATCATGTTTGAGTGGCTGAGTGTTTCAACCAACCTCTTACTCCAGCCAAATCCTATTATTTTAGTTTTCCTAATCCTGTTATTCTATGGGTTAAAGACTAATATTTTAAAGACTAATATTTAAGGCAACTCATGATCAATGTAGCTCTTTATAATTACTACTCACCAAGTATAATTTAATTTAATCTACTATATAATATCAAATGGTAATTAAATAACCAAATAATTTTGTCTTCTAATGTAATTTTTCTCTCTTTTGAAACATCCTTCAACTTTTTATAGTGCATTCTTTTCTTCCTTTCTTTTACAAACATCATTTCAAGAACGTAGCAATAGTTCAGCACTGATAATCACTTTCTGATCTTGCAGAGGACTGGGGTTCAGTTCCAAGCACCTACACAGCATTATATGGTGCTCATAACCTCCTGTGACTACAATGCCAAGGGACTAATAACCTCCTTTGACCTCTGCATGTTCATGCACATACAACTTATGCATACACATAAACCTATGCAAGCACACACATACATACATACATACATACATACATACATACATACATACACACACATAAAATTAATAGGTTTTTTTTGCTTTTTAAACTATTTTTTTCATTATTATATAAAAGAATGAGTTTCATTTGTTCAGGCAAGATCTGAGAAACAATCTGTAAGATTTGTAAGAGACTTCTAACTTGGCAGATTGTTCAGTTCAACTTCTGCCCTTCCAGTTCTAGGATTTGAGAACATAATGAACACCATGATCCAAGAATTTAGAAATTGTATTAAAGCCCATCAAATGTCTTTAAAAAGAAAACAAATGAATTCTATTCAAGAATCAATATCTTCTAATAAAATTGTTTCTAAACTCAGTTTAACTAAGTCAAGGTGATAATACCAGTAGTCACATATTAACCCTGATGTGACAAGTCATAGAATGAATTTAATAGGTTTTTAAACATTTATTTTCTTTCATATTAAGCATCCCTTAATAAAAGTGGAAGTACACGATGTTCCAAAATACAAAAGGTTTTCGAAATCCCAGGATACCACAATAAGAAAATTCCACAGCTGTGCTCATGTACAAACACAAAGGCACTGAAAATAATGTGTAAAACTACCCCCAAGCCATGTGCACCAATTTTATACAGCATGTAAATAAATTTCAGTGTTGATCTTAGTGACAATTGCCCAGACTCATAATATGCAAATATTTCAAGAGAAATTTAAACACTCTCTTCATAAGCAGTCCACATAAGGGATGCTTAATTTGAACTAGTTTTCTTTGATAAACAGGTGTCTCTATAATTGTCACTATTCAATGTTCTTACATTTTATATGCATGTTCATATCTATAATCTCCATTAGTATGTATTGCTACATGAATGCATGATCACAGAGCACATAATAATGTGTATCTCTAAACTCTTCCTCTTCCACAAACCAAGGTGCCTTTGAGCACATTCTCCACCTTAAGGCCTTTGAAGGAATATTAAGTTATCTAGTTTGGCTTCCATAGTACAGTAGTATGGCAGTCTTCTACCGTGAGAAATCAACCTTAACCTCATGGCATGAGACAGCTTATAGTGACTTAGGTAAGATGTAGGAAACTCTGCCTTGGAAAGTGATCAATTTTTTTTCTTATGTACATTCTCCTCTGGCCTAGTAAACAATCTCTTTCCAGATGCCTCATCTTTATTCATGAACATTACATTCATTAAGCTAAAATTATGTAAAAGAGTATACTTGGATTGTCTGAACTCAGTGGTATTTCTGCTTGCATTTGTTCCACTTACTGGTATGGCATCTGAGGAATAGAAAGTGACTTAGTCTAATGACATATCGCAAGTTCTCCTGTATTCCTTAATGGGTATGTGACCACCTTTATGATCCTCAGACCAATGTGTAGTATTCTGCAACACTTCCAGGGCATGCTCTCCTAGAATAACTCACATCAGTGACTCCAGGACACAGCTTGGATCCTTCAACATTTTACACAGTGACATCACTCCTTTGTTCTTCAAGGGATTTTCAACCAATGAGAGGTGTTTCACCTTAGAGTTGATAAGGGAAGTCGCAATTATGCCACATGCCTCACTTGATATGTCACATTTTCCCAACCTATATGTGAGAAACATGTCACAGGTTAGGGATAAAATCTTTGGGTGATCTATGGAAGACTGTGTATTGCTTGGACAAATGCCCCAGATTCTAATACCAGACCAGATCTATATTATAGGCTTATTTAATTTATAAGCCTAATTGCTTAGCTATTACAGTGAATTTATAGAGTCTACTGGTTGGGAATAAGCCAAAGCCAGTAGTTTTCAGTTATGGGTGATTTTTATTTTCTATTGAAAATGTTTGGTGATATTGGTTGTCACAATACTCAACAGAAAGAGATATAGTGTTCCTGGAATATAGTAGACAGAAGCCATGTCTTTAATGCACATATAGACCTCATTACTAAAATCTGATCTGCAACCTTATAAGTCTAATTACCCTTAACACTTACACACACACACACACACACACACACACACACACACACACACACTTACTTCTCAGGTCTCTCACAGTTACCCTCCCTTCTAGATTTCAGGTATCAGTTATGAAGGCCATTGTATCTAACCTGTGGTTCTGATCAACCAGCTACAGGTTGACATTCTTACATCCTTCTCCCTGTGTTTAGCTTTATGAGGATATCATGAAGCTTAAAGGTTGTCTCACATGCCAGTTTACTATATTCAAAAGATATGGTAAGGATAACAGAAACACTCAAAGAGAACATGTTCATATAATAGCTTTAGAAGGATCCCAAGTACAAGAACCTTTGCCTCATGGATGTAGTGTGATCCACATGGATATATTTCTAATTTAATTCTATTACCATGATAAAAAAAACTCTCACCAAAGCCAACAGGAGATGTGGCTGATACTTCCAGGTGAGATCATCATTGAGAAAATAAGCACAGGAATCTGGATTCAAGAATTACGAAGAAGCTATCTGCTGGGTTTTGATTAGCTAGCTAGACCTATTAGAATAGAACCACCTGCTCAGTTTACCATGCCTAGACATAGTAGACTGGACCCTCTCATGTCAACTAATCCCTTACCAACATTCCCAACATTCCCAACATTCCATCCTGAGAGACAATTACTGATCCAAGAGTCTTCTCCAGGCCGAGTTGACAGTTATTATTAAGCAGGATGAAACCTCTGAAGTTTGGGTATATTTTTTTTAAGTTTGGGTAATTTTAAATGGATGCTTTACCATGTAAGCATGATTGGATCACTCCAAACTGAACTACTTGTGAAGGACAGGCAATAAGAATGATAGTTACAGAACATAGTGCCAGCTCTGTCCTTGTGGGAATTGGCTACTATGATGTTGCCCACCAAAGATCACCTCATTAGAATTATAGTTGTTCCCATCACCTGGAAAATGTAGGAACCTTCATGTCTGGAATCAAGACAACAGTCAAAATAGAGGAAATATTTCTGCTACCTTCACTAAGCACTCATGAAAATACAAAGGACTGTAATTTCTTTACACAGCTGGGAGAAAAGTCCAAACTGCATATTTCCTAACATAAGCCACTGTATCACAAAAGTTAATGGTGTTAAACACACATCTGAGTTGTCATGTCACTTACAAGTGACAGACCATCTGTACCCTTCCAACTCTCTAAAGTCTCACACTATTTCCACATACCCCAGTTACATAGCTGCCTTTTATCTTTCTTCTCTAGCCTCCCATCTAGGGCCATGTGAAAGTTTTATTTATCATTTGTTTCTAAGCTGGTAAGTTTTTACCAAGCACCTCTGCATGTTGACCTCTGATTTCTATGAGGATCCTGTCTCACACACTAAGTAATTAAATAGAATAAGATCCATGTATGCTTTTATGTTGTTATTCAAGCCATTAGGAAAAAATAAGCCATCAAACTGGGGGAAATTTTTAGAAGGAAATGGGAACCAATAGAATATAAATGAATTTAACAGGAATGTTTTATAAATGTGGCTGAAAATATCCTAATGGTGAAGCTGGAGATATGAATCAGCAGTTATCACTTGATGCTTCAACATAGAACTAGAGTTCAATTCCAGGCACCCACACAAGATAGTTCATAATTGCATATCATTCCAGCTCCAGGAGACCTAATGTCTTTTCCTGGCTTTTGAAGGCACCTGTATACAGGTACATGTAAGCACACATGCATGTATGCAAACAAAGAAAAAATGAAAGAGTCAAAATGAAACTTATTTTGTACAACATGTGATAAAAAACCTTTCATAGTTAAGCCTTCAACATAATTTTTCAAAATAATTATAAGGAAACTATTGAGTATGAAAAATGCATTTACTTACAACAGCTCCTCCACTCCACATGTTGAACATTTCAAAGCTGAGCACAGCATCTCAACCACATCAGTAGAGAGATTAGTGCCATAAAGGTTTAGGTATTTCAGCTGTGGTATCTGAAGAAGAGTGCAAAATAATGAACCATATCCAAAGTTAGTCATGAAGGAACACCTGCAGGATAAAGACCAAATGTCTTATTACACCAAGATGTGTGAGTCCATGGCAGAACAACTTACATAATACTTTCCCAGACTTTGTCTTACACACTGTGGTTTTGGGGTCATTGTGGTTAACCCATAAATTCTTACTGGTTATCTCCAGGTACTAGACAAGCACTAAGGCTCAAGCTACTCAGATCTTTCCCTTTATTCCATTTCCTTCACCCACTCACACCTGCGTAACACTTAGAACATTGTAAGGAGACTCATGATTATCTTCATATTGCACTCTACATTGCCTTGTCACAGCTAAATATGGTTGCCACCTTGTCTTATTTTGGTAAAAGGAACCTGAATGGATGAATTGCCTCCATCAGATTGGCATGTCTGTGGGGCACATAATTGATCAGTAACCAGGGTAGATGCATATTTGTGAGGGGCATTACCCCTGGGAAATTAATTCTAATATGAATAAGAAAGGTTGTGGGGGCAGGTCATGGGAAGCCAAGCCAGAAAACAGCATTCCTTTATAATCTCTGCTTCAGTTCTTGTTTTCAAGCTCCTGCCCTGACTGCCCTTGGTGATAGATTGTAACAAAGGAGTGTTAAAAAAAAAAGAGCATTATTCTCTGCAAGACTGCCATTCATCATGGTATCTTGAAATAGAAACAGAAACCAAAGCAGAATTACATTGTATATAAAATACAAATATTGATTTTGGAACCAAGGTTGTGGCTGCTTCAGCATCAAGTGTTGGTTAATGAAGAAAGGATAGTTGATCTGGAACCAGAAAATGATAATTTACACCTGAGATTGTCTGAGGTCGCTCAGACCCAGTCTGGGCAGGTTAGCTCACGGACTGCAAAGGGTGAGTGAGCAAACAGCTGAACAGTGCACCTTTTGGGACAGAGCCAGCTTTGGGCTCTAAACATTCAGGCTCCCTCTTCGCCTGAGGAGAGTTCTCTACCTGGGACAGCTTTCCCTGCTGGAACTTCTGAGAGAGGCATATTGGGTCCCAGGTTGCTCAGATCCAGTCTGCACAGGTCAGCTAACGAACCACAAAGGGTGATTGAGCAAACAGCTGAGCAGTGCACCTTTTGTGACAGACTCAGCTTTGGGCTCTAGACATCCTGGCACCCTCCCCTCCACCTGGGAGGGCTTTCCCTGCCAGAACATGTGAGAGAGCCATATTGGGTCGCAGGTCGCTCAGAGACTAGTTTGTTCAGGTCAGCTCACGAACTACAAAGGGTCCCACAGAGACCAGTCTGTGCAGGTGAGTGTGCAGACCAAAGAGGCAATACATCTTCTAGGACAGGCCCTATATAGGGTCTTCAACTTTACCTAAGAGGCAGATCTGAACACCAAAACTCCCTGAACATTCCCTGCAAGAGGAGAGCTCACCTGCTGAGACTACTCTGACCACTGAGATTCAGGAGAGAGCTGGGCTCCCAGGTCTACTGACAGAGGCCAACAGAATCACAGGAGGAACAAGCTCCAAGCAGAGACAACTATAACAACCAACTCCAGAGATTACCAGATGGCGAAAGGCAAATGTAAGAAACTTAATAACAGAAACCAAGACCACTCACCTTCATCAGAACCCAGCACTCCCAATTCAGCCAGTCCTAGATACCCCAACACACCGGAAAAGCAAGACTCAGATTTAAAATCATATCTCATGGTGCTAGTAGAGGACATGAAGAAGGACATTAAGAAGGACATGAATAATTCACTTAAAAAATGCAGGAGAACAATGCTAAAGAGGTAAAAGTCCTTAAAGAGGAAATACAAAAATCCTTTAAAGAACTACAGGAAAAAACAACCAAAAAGGTAATGGAATTGAACAAAACCATCCAGGACCTAAAAAGGGAAATAGAAATAATAAATAAAACCCAAAGTGAGACAACTTTGGAGATAGAAACACTAAGAAAGAAATCAGGAACCATAGGCGTGAGCATCTGCAACAGAATACAAGAGATGGAAGAGAGAATCTCAGGTGCAGAAGATTCCATAGAGAACATGGGCACAACAATCAAGGAAAATGCAAAATGCAAAAAAGATTCTAACTCAAAACATCCAGGAAATCCAAGACACAATGAGAAGACCAAACCTACCGATAATAAGAGTAGATGAAAAAGAAGATTTTCAACTTAAAGAGCCAGCAAATAGAAGAAAACTTCCCAAACCTAAAGAAAGAGATGCCCATGAACATACAAGAAGCCTACAGAACTCCAAATAGACTGGACCAGAAAATAAATTCCTCCCAACACATAATAATCAAAACAACAAATGCACTAAATAAAGATAGAATATTAAAAGCAGTAAGGGAAAAAGGTCAAGTAACATATAAAGGCGGGCCTATTAGAATTACACCAGACTTCTCACCAGAGACTATGAAAGCCAGAAGATCTTGAACAGATGTTATACAGACTCTACAAGAACACAAATACCAAACCAGGTTACTATATCCAGCCAAATTCTCAATTAACATAGATGGAGTAATCAAAGTATTCCATGATAAAACCAAATTCACATAATATCTTTCCACGAATCCAGCTCTTCAAAGAATAATAAAGGGAAACCACCAAATCAAGGATGGAAACTACACCCTAGAAAAAACTAAAAAGTAATCCTTCAACAATCCTAAAAGAAGACAGCCCCAAGAACAGAATCCCAACTTTAGCAACAAAAATAACAGGAAGCAACAACTAGTTTTCATGATTTCTCTTAACATCAATGGACTCAATTCCCCAATAAAAAGACATAGACTAATAGACTGGCTACACAAACAGGACCCAACATTTTGCTGCTTACAGGAAATGCACCATAGGGAAAAAGACAGACACTACCTTAGGGTGAAAGGCTGGAAAACAGTTTTCCAAGCAAAGGATCCAAAGAAAAAAGCTGGAGTAGCCATTCTAATATCAGATAAAATTGACTTTCAACCCAAAGTTTTTAAAAAAGACAAGGAGGGCACTTCATACTCATCAAAGGTAAAATCAACCAAGATGAAATTTCACTTCTGAATATCTATGCTCCAAATACAAGGGCAGCCACATTCATTAAAGAAACTGTAGTAAAGCTCAAAGCACACATTGCACCTCACACAATAATAGTGGGAGACTTCAACTCCCCACTCTCACCAATGGACAGATCCTGGAAATAGAAACTAAACAGAGACACATGGACACTAACAGAAGTCATGAAAGTAATGGATTTAACAGATACCTACAGAATATATTATCCTAAAACAAAAGGATATACCTTCTTCTCAGCGCCACATGGTAGCTCTTCCAAAATTGACCGTATAATTGGTCACAAAACAGGCCTCCACAGATACAAAAATATTGAAATTATCCCATGCATCCTATCTGACCACCATGGACTAAGGCTGATCTTCAATAACAACATAAATAAGAAAGCAAACATTCTCATGGAAACTGAACAACACTCTACTCAATGATTCCTTAGTCAAGGATGAAAGAAAGAAAGAAATTAAAGACTTTCTAGAGTTTAATGAGAATGAAGCCACAACATACCCAAACTTGTGGGACACAATAAAGGTAGTCATGAGAGGAAAACTCATTGCCCTGAGAGCCTCCAAAAAGAAACCAGAGAGAGTATACACTAGTAACTTGACGCACACCTAGAAGCTCTAGAACTAAAGGAAGCAAATTCACCCAAGAGAAGTAGACAGCAGGAAATAATCAAACTCAGGGCCGAAATCAACCAAGTAGAAACAAAAAGAACTATTCAAAGAATTAACCAAACCAGGAGCTAGTTCTTTGAGAAAATCAACAAGATAGATAAACCCTTAGCCAGACTCACTAGAGGGCACAGGGACAGTATCTTAATTAACAAAATCAGAAATGAAAAGGGAGACATAACAATGGAACCTGAGGAAATCCAAAACATCATCAGATCCTACTACAAAAGGCTATACTCAACAAAGCTAGAAAACCTGGAGGAAATGGACAATTTCCTAGACAGATACCAGGTACCAAAGTTAAGCCAGGATCAGATTAACGATCTAAAGAGTCCCATTTCCCGTAAAGAAATAGAAGCAGTCGTCAATAGTCTCCCAAACAAAAAAAGCCCAGGACCAGATGGGTTTAGTGCAGAGTTCTATCAGACCTTCAAAGAAGACCTAATTCCAACTCTCCTCAAAACATTCCACAAAATAGAGACAGAAGGTACTCTACCCAATTCATTCTATGAATCCACAATTACTCTGATACCTAAACCACACAAAGATCCAACAAAGAAAGAGAACTTCAGACCAATTTCCCTCATGAATATTTATGCAAAAATACTCAATAAAATTCTAGCTAACCAAAGCCAAGAACACATCAAAACGATCATCCATCATGACTAAGTAGGCTTCATCCCAGGGATGCAGGGATGGTTTAATATACGGAAATCCATCAACATAATACACTATATAAACAAACTCAAGGACAAAAACCACATGATCATAACGTTAGAGGCTTAGAAATCATTTGACAAAATCCAACACCCTTTCATGATAAAAGTCTTGGAAAGATCAGAAATTCAAGTCCCAGACCTAAACATAATAAAAGCAATATACAGCAAACCAGTAGCCAACATCAAAGTGAATGGAGAGAAGCTAGAAGCAATCCCATTAAAATCAGGGACTAGACAAGGCTTCCCACTTTCTCCCTACCTATTCAATATAGTACTTGAAGTCCTAGCCAGAGCAATTCAACAACAAAAGGAGATCAAGGGGATACAAATTGGAAAGGAAGAAGTTAAAATATCACTTTTTGCAGATGATATGATAGTATATATTCGGGACCCCAAAAATTTCACCAGAGAACTCCTAAAACTGATAAACAGCTTCAGTGCAGTAGCTGGATATAAAATTAACTCAAACAAACCAATGGCCTTTCTCTACACAAAGGATAAGAGGGCTGAGAAAGAAATTAGGGAAACAACACCCTTCACAATAGTCACAAATACTATAAAATACCTTGGTGTGACTCTAACTAAGGAAGTGAAAGATCTGTATGACAAGAACTTCAAGTCTCTGAAGAAAGAAATTGAAAAAGATCTCAGAAGATGGAAAGATCTCCCATGCTCATGGATTGGCAGGATTAATATAGTGAAAATGGCTATCCTGCTGAAAGCAATCTACAGATTCAATGCAATCCCCATCAAAATCCCAACTCAATTCTTCACTGAGATAGAAAGGGCAGTTTGCAAATTCATCTAGAATAATAAAAAACCTAGGATAGCAAAAACTATTCTCAACAATAAAAGAACCTTTAGGGGAATCACCATGTCTGACATTAAGCTGTATTACAGATCAATTGTGATTAAAAAAAAAAAGGGGGGGGTGGGAGCGGGTGGGTAGGGTAGCAGGGCCGGGAGGGGGGAGGATATAGGGAACTTTCTGGATAACACTTGAAATGTAAATGAAGAAAATATCTAATAAAAGTTGAAAAAAATACTAGAAATAGAAAAAAAAAAAAAAAAGACTGCATGGTACTGGTACAGCAACAGACAGATAGATCAATGGAATAAAACTGAAGACCCAGATATGAATCCACACTCCTATGGTCACTTGATCTTTGACAAGGGAGTTAAACCATCCAGTGGGAAAAGGACAGCATTTTCAACAAATGGTTGCTGGCATAACTGCCTGTTATCATGTAAAAGAATGCGAATTGACCCATTCTTATCTCCTTGTACAAAGCTTAAGTCTAAATGGATCAAAGACCTCCACATAAAACCAGAGACACTGAAATTTATAGAGGAGAAAGGAGGGAAGATATGTGCACAGGGGAAAAATTCCTAAACAATACAGCAATGGCCTGTGAGGTAAGATCAAGAATTGACAAATGGGACCTTATAAAATTGCAAAGCTTCTGTAAGGCAAAAGACACAGTCAGCAAGACAAAAAGGCCACCAACAGATTGGGAAAGGATTTTTACCAATCCTAAATCTGATAGGGGACTAATATCCAACATCTACAAAGAGTTAAAGAAGCTGGACTACAGAAAAATGAAAAACCCCATTAAAAAATGGGGTATAGAGCTAAACAAAGAATTCTCAACTGAGGACTTCCGAATGGCTGAGAAACATCTGAAAAAATGTTCAACATCCTTAATCATCAGGGAAATGCAAATCAAAACAACACTGAGATTCCACCTCATACCAGTCAGAAGGGCTAAGATAAAAAATTCAGGTGACAGCAGATGCTGGCGAGGATGTGGAGAAAGAGGAACACTCCTTCATTGCTGGTAGGATTGCAAGCTTGTAAAACCACTCTGGAAGTCAGTCTGCCATTTTCTCACAAAATTGGACATAGTACTACTGGAGGATCCACAATACCTCTCCTGGGCGTATACCCAGAAGATGTTCCAACTGGTAAAAAGGACACATGCTCCACTATGTTCATAGCAGCCTTATTTATAATAGCCAGAAGTTGGAAAGAACCCAGATGTCCCTCAACAGAGAAATGGATACAGAAAATGTGGTACATTTACACAATGGAGTCCTATTCTGCTATCCAAAAAATGAATTTATGAGTTTCTTGGGCAAATGGATGTATCTGGAGGATATAATCCTTAGTGAGGTAACCCAATCACAAAAGAAGTCATTGGATATGCACTCACTGATAAATGGATATTAGCCCAGAAACCTAGAATACCCAAGATACAATTTACAAAACACAAGAAAATCAAGAAGGAAGACCAGCGCATAGATACTTCATTCCTCCTTTGAATAGGAAACAAAATACCCATGAAAGGAGTTACAGAGACAAAGTTTAGAGCTAAGATGAAAGGACGGACCATACAGAGACTACCCCACAGGGGGATCCATCCCATAATCAGTCACTAAACTCAGACACTGTTGCATAGGACAGCAAGTGTTTACTGAAGAGACCCTGATATACAGAAGTGGATGTTCACAGTCATCTATATGATGGAACACAGGGCCCACAATGGAGAAGTTAGAGATAGAACCCCAGGAGCTGAAGGGGTCTGCAACCCTAGAAGAGGAACAACAATATGAACTAACCAGAACCCCCAGAACTCATGTCTCTAGCTCTGTATGTAGCAGAAGATGGCCTAGTTGTCCATCGTTGGGAGGAGAGGCCCCTTGGTATTGCAATCTTTATATGCCCCAATACAGGGTAATGCCAGGGCCAAGAAGTAGGAGTGGGTGGGCAGGGGAGCAGGGTGGGGGGAGGGAACTTTCGGGATAGCATTTGAAATGTAAATTAAGAAAATATCTAAAAAATATATAAATATTAAGTTTGTATTAATATTCCCAGCCATATATCCCAAAAGAATGGCCCATTTCTCTTTAAGTACTAAAGTTCCCCCCCCCCCTGCTTTTTTGAGATGTTTCCACTTTAAAGTACTGGTTGTCCTGAAACTCCCTCTGTAGACCAGGCTGGGTTCAAACTCAGGGATCTATCTGCCTCCCTATTACTGAAATTAAAGGATATGCCACCACCCCTGGGGTTATTAAGTACTATTTTTAAGATATCATTATCATAGAATGGATTCCAGAATTTAAGTAAAAGTCGATGTAATTGGTTTTTTTTGTTTATTTGTTTGTTTGTTTTCTCTTTGTATTTATTCCCTTTCAAGGTGGAAAAAGTGTAGCCAAACTTATGCCAGTGCATGTTTCCTCATGATAACAATTATATGTCATCATGAAGATTAAGTAACATTGGGCTGGACAGATGGCTTAGTGGTTAAGAGCCCATATTGTTCTTGCAGAGAACTAGAGTTCAGCACCCCTTGTTGGGAAGCTCACTACTGTTTATTACTCCAATTCAAGAGAACCTAAATTCAGATGCAAGCACACATATTCACATTGAAAATAATTAAACATAGACCTTTAATTAACATTCATTGTAGTCCCTATAACATAGTCAATACCTGCCTAGTATTATTTTAGTGCACACACACACACACACACACACACACACACACACACGGTGTATAGGCATTTTTAAAACTATATATAAATCATATGTATTTGTCTGTGACACAAACCTTCAAATATATGACTCTTGGTACTATTATATTTACTATTTTGATTTTAGTTCTGCATTTATTTATGTATTATATTTGTCTTCTCCACAAGGAAGAGGGAATTTCTTCTATCTACTTAAAGAATGAGTGACTATCAAACTTACAACAATCTTTGGAGCTTAAAAACAGTCAGAGGCATCGTAGGAGTTGGAGACAAAGAATTACAGAGAATGTCTATGATCTTTTTATTGAAATGACAGCTGTCCAGATCCAACACATGTAAGTTACAGAAAAGAATGCATAACATATTCCAATTGATGGCTGAAAATCTGCAATGAGATAACACATCATTATTCTCTAGTGGCTAAATTCAATTCAAGATATTCCCAAAATAGGCACATCACTCCCAACCCCTTCTCAAAACTGACAGTTACACTTTACACTGGGAAAAAAAATCATGCAAGGAAAGTGGGTCCACATAGCATAGTGATTAAGAAAGTGTCCCTAGGGCAGGAAATGCCTAAAAGTTTAAGACCACTTCATGCTCTTTCATAGGACCCAAGTTTGACTCTAAGAAACCATGTAGAAGCACACAACCATTTGTGACTTCAGTTACAGGGAATCTAATGGCCTCTTCTGAGCTCCACAGACACTGTACTCACACGGTACATAAACATATGTGCAGGCAAAACACTCATCATATTTAAATAAAATATATAAATCTTCAAAAAAGAAGGAGAGTAGATTAGAGAGGACAGTAGGGAAGAAGAGACAATGGGAGGAGATATAGGGAGAGCAAATGGAAGGAGAGGAAAGCAGGTAGGGAAAAGAAGAGAGAGAGCACTGTGATACAAAATGCCATCTGAGCATTGTAGACACTGCAGTCATTATCCACAGCAGCTATTGACGCCTTAATTCACCTGCAAAAGACCATGCCTCATATCAGTCAATATAAGGTGTGGAGAAGGTCAAACAGATCAACTTCTCCCAGCTGAACTGTTGGCTTCTGGAGAAGAGCAGTCACCTTTTGTGTTACAACAACAAGTGAATCCACCAAAGTCTAACACACTGTTCTAAACCCATAGACTCACTTAGTTTAACCCTAAACTCCATAGCTTATAAAACAAAAAGATGTCAATGTGAGAAAGGACCTTGTAAAGAAGTCAGGTGATGAGATAGAAGGGCAACAGAGCCGAATAGAAAGTGAAAGTGACCGAAATGCTCTCTCTCTATAGGAATAAAATTACAAATTAATGCACTAAATAAAAGTTATAATAAAGAGAGGTGACTTGAAATGAGATAAACTAGAATTAAATCTCTGCTGGGGATTCACTATTACTATCTATGATTCACTGCTGAAGGCATCTAAATTTACTACATTCTCAAACTCCTCCTCTTTTAGTGAGAAAATGTAATTTTTATGTGAATTAGTATAGATGTTTGTGACTCCTGATGGAACTGCAAACTATGTCGAGTAAAATATTTACACATTTTGATCAAGTATGAGCTAGCAGATTAATATAAGTGAGACAAGTCAACTAGTGAAATATAGTATGAGCACCATCTTAAAACAGACACAAATTCTCAAATCCTGTCCAATGTAATCGCCAGGACACTCTAAACAATATGAATAAAGGAAAAGTGTCAGGCACTGCAATGAAGTTGCTTACTTTCTACCTAATACTGGCCCTGTGGTAAATTTCTTCTTTGTATAAATGGAGGAACTTAACACATGGAGGCCACACAGCTCCAAACAGCAGTACCAAGGCTCAATAGAAATCCTTTCTGACTATACCATCTAAAAAATCAAGCATAAACAAGTAAGAGCCTTACCATGCTGGAGAGAGGGTTAAGTGGGTAAGAATATTTGTTGTGCAAGCAAGAGAACTTGAGTTCAGATCCACAGTATTGACATAAACAGATGGACATGGTTGCTTGAGGCTGTTGCCCAGCATTAGAAGATGGAAACAGGTAGCTCCTGCTATCTTACTGGTCAGTTTGCCTTGTCAAGATGATTAGAGACTGTCGCAAGGGATTAAGGCAGAGAACAATAGAGAAAGACACCCCATGCCTTCCTCTGGCTTCATCATGAATTTGCATGGACATATCTATAAAATATTGCTCTGGATAGTAAGGCAGGAGAGAAGTGAAGAATAGTAAACAAGGCTTAGAGACATACTTACTTTTGGTCCAGTTTAAAGTCTTCTAAGCAACCATATTCTGGATCATGGATTTCTGAAAAAACTCTCTTTTGTATATGCAGGTGAAGGTTTTTCAATTTTGAGGCTTTCAGCAGACTGAATTCAGCTGCTCCTAAATCATCACTATCGCTAATATCAACAGTCATTTCCTCAAATAGACTCATCACTTGTCTTACAAATCCTTCCTCCTGGTTTTCAATTAGACAGAAGAACAAATTCTTGGGATGCACTAGTTTCTTATTGCACTCTGGTTGACTGAGACTTTTAAGGCATGTAATGATTTCCTGTCTTACTGTTTTGAATGATATATTGCCAAAGCATGATTTAAGCAAAGTGATAACATGTTTAGTGGCAATTCCAAAGAAAAATGTCTGTGCATGGGTCCATTGGTTCTGTTTATGAGCATATATTTCTCCTAAAAGTTGAGGTAGGCTTCCAATAACTGGGTGATATGTGTCTTTTTCCTGTTTGAGAAAATAGAACAAGGTGGCAAAGTACCACTGTAGCGTAGAATGATAAAACATAATGTTATTACCTTGAATCTGCAGAAATTTCATTTTCAGCCACACTGTCATATCTGGTTCAGATATGTCATTCCTCCTGAGGTCCTCAGAGTCAAACACATATACCTGTTTCCACATTCCCTCGGCAGCCAAGGTGCACAGGGTCTTTAATTTGGACCTGTTGTATTTAGATGAACTCAAGGCAAATAATGAGTTGAATGCACTCATGATAAATATTGTATGAATAGCTGATGTTGATTCACTGAAAGAGATCACTTCCTCGCTTGAATAATACCTCCACATTAAAGAACTACAGATCATCCACAACATGCTAGGATTGCTGCATAAAGTAAACAATGGTTCATTTTTCTTTAAATCATTAAAGACTTCTACACCCAACTGAATTTTGAAGAAGGACACACAATAGAAATATATAGATTGTTCAGATAATCCTGACATAATGATCTCCCTAGGATTCTGCAGCAAAGGAATAATTTTTGAACAACTTGACTCTCCCAATTCAAGAAGCAGAGAGCATCCTGGGAGCATTATTTTCTGTAGCAAACTGCTCAAGACAATTTGTGTTGGCAGCTTCTTCCTCCAGTCATTGCACAAGTTTGTCCTGAGTTCCAAGTCAAATTTCAGGTAATCAAATCCATCCAGGATAAACAAGATTCTCTTTGGATTGGATAAAATGTCATCCAGTGTCTCAGAACACTCAGGCAACTTACTTGAGATAAGCTCAGCTAAGCTTAACTCTGTGGTTTTGTTAAGTGAGAAGACAGAGAAGAAGAAAACATACTGAAACCGGTTCTGCAATAAAACTCCTGATGCCCAATCCAACATTGCTTTTCTTAAAAAAACGGTTTTTCCTTTTCCTCTCGTACCTAATACAACTGCAGTAGCTGGATCTGACTCAGAATCAAATATGTCCAGTAATGCTTTGTATTGGTGTTCTATAATTATGCTGTAGCTTCTATCGGGCATATAAGTGTTGGTCTCAGATGTCCATATGTGTTGAAATATATTCTTCATAAACTCTTTGTATTTATTTTGTTTATCTGGGTTTAATGAAATCAGAATACAGGGCAATTAGGAATAGAATATTCCTAAGAATGAATCACAGTATTTCCTAAATACATGTGTAATGAATAATCTATACTTCTGCATGACCGTGGGTTCTGAGGTGAGCAAATAAAAGGAAAGCCACCCTCACCTCTTGCAATAACTTCCCATTTCCATTCATGCAAACCTGGTGTAGGGTTTTTTTTCCCATTGAACTACAAACAGAATGGTTAGGGCCCCTCCCAACCCCAAACACCCAACCAGTTCTTTCTATACCCACATCTCTAGGTAGAAAAATACTATTGCTTACAACACTTTCCATGCTTGTGAACAGAAGCTGGGCCTCAAATCCCCATGCTAGATATGGCATATGAACATTTAAGGCCAATAGAAAAAGGAAGTCCTCAGAAGGCAGGGACAGTTAAAAGAAAGAAAAACCTGGATCCCCTGTAGAGTCAATTGTATATAGGATTCCTTCTCTACCTGTCAACTCTATAATACCAATAAACTTTGATTTCACATTCCCTAGAATTCTTCCTGCTTTTATATGCTTTGATTCACAAAGAAAAAGAACTCAGCTAGTCATAATTATCTTGGTACCCAACATGGACCCCACACTGCAGACTCTCAGTTGGTGGTTTCCTCATATCCATGGTTATAATATATTTCATATATTGTCTTTAAAAGCATTATGACCAAACTTATAACTCACCTCTGAACATCAGCTACTGAAAAGCATAAATTCTGTGTATTTAT
The DNA here is from genome assembly GCA_902729485.2 of Mus minutoides. NCBI lineage: Eukaryota > Metazoa > Chordata > Mammalia > Rodentia > Muridae > Mus > Mus minutoides. The sequence goes on along the minus strand of LR749573.1, from coordinate 2,567,379 downwards.
TGCGTTTCAAATTTGCAAAGGGCATTGTACCTCCCAGGAGGAAATTTGTAAGTACTCCATTTTTACATGTTTTTATGAGGTAGGACTCACATTGTTTCTATTTAGTCTAAAACTTTTCTATCTTCAGTAAGTCATTTGAGAATCATTCTATTTACATTTTTTTTTCAATTTTATAAACATGTTTACAATTTTGTGCTTAGTCAAAGCAAGATTTGCTTCAGGTAACAAGACAGTGAAACAAATTTTCAGGTTATAGGATTTCAAGTCTATGGGTAATAATCCTAATCAGGTTGGTCTTGGTAAAATCATATAAATCTTGAATATTTACATACATTATTTAATGTATCTCGATAAGTGTTCTCAAAAGATGATATCAAGAGAAAATATTTCTCTGGTTATTCACAAAATTAGGTACCAGACAGCTAGGACATGATCCATACTGCACTTGGATATTTTCTTATTAGCTTCTTCTGGTATCAGGCTTTCTAAAAGCAGGAACCTACTGTCTCCTGTCCTGAGATTTACTGAGACTTGTGTCAGTAATTGGTGCATTACAGATGTTTGGTAAGTTAAAAGAAATTGTTGTTTCTCAAGAGGATCTGGATTCAGTTCCCAGCCCTGACATTGCAACTGTCAACCTTTAATTTCATCTCCAGTGATTCCAGCCCTCTCTGGCCACCACAGGCATTGCCTGAATCTGGTGCATGTTCATATGTGTAAGCAAAATGTTCATATAATAAAAGATATAGTTTCAAAACAGAAAATGATATTTGTATGGGACTTTAAATCTCTTACATTTTGTTGTATTTTGGAAAAAAAAAGATTTCCTAAATTTACACATTATAAAATATTGAGGGCTGCCAACATGTCTTAATGGATGGGGCACACTGGACCCTCATGCAACTGCAACAATTTTTCCTCTCATCTCCACATGCACTCAATGGTATACTCACACTAATATGTAAAATATATAAATAGGGGTTGGAGTAGCAGCTCACAGGTTACAAGTGCATACTGCTTTTGCAGAGGACCTGAATTCATTTCTGAGTAGTAATATAAAATAGCCAATCGAGTCAACACAGAACTCAGAAAGTTAAACTAAAAGATCATGAGTTCAAGACATTTCTAGTCTACATAGTAACTTTGAAGCTGGCCTGAGGTTCATAGTGAAATATTTTCAAAGATAGAAAGATCAAACAAAAGGAGAGAGAGAGAGAGAGAGGGAGGGAGAGAGAGAGGGGGGAGAGAGGAGAGAGAGAGGGAGGGAGATAGAGGGTAGAGAAATAGAGAGGAAAGAAGGGCTAGGGAGAGAGAAAATGAGTGTGAGGGGGATGAATGCCCATTTGTTGTTTTGAATATTATTTTAAAAAATATAAGAACATTTCTCTTAGCTAGCTAGAGCGGAAAATGTTAATATTAGCATTTGCCTTATTAGTTTCATTTTCTTTCTTGTGCATTAGGACGGCCTCCCTGGCCCCAGTTAGAGATGGTCGGTATATAATACTCATTGCTTTCTCCAACCTTTCTCAACTATTGGACAACTCAATACTGACATCACTTTCACATTTTCGGTGTTAGCTTGGTGTTTTTATGAGTCCTCTAAGAGTGAGCATGGGGGTGTCTGACTCTTTACATGCTCTTGGGATACTTCTTCTCCTGCTTGCTTGACTCATCCCGTTCAATATGAGGGTTTGTGCTTAGTCTTATTGTAACTTGTTAGGCATGTTTGGTTGACAGTCTTGGGAGGACTGCCCTTTCTTGAAGGTAAATGGAGAAACAGTGGATGGGTGGGGGGAGAACCAAAAGAGTGGAGGGAAGGGAAACTGCAGTTAGTTTGTAATATTTTAAGAATCTCCTATTTAGATACATTTCTTCATGTGTCCCCTTTATCCCCATACTCACTTACCTTTCCTTTCTATCTGAGCCATGGTTGGGAGGTCTTCCCGATTGACCTGTAGAAACAGGTTCAACACCATATCCCATACCTGTCCTGGATAATGTGTGCTCAATAGCATCACCAGGTCTTCTTTGGAAGTATTCTCAATCTTAGTCCAGGAGAGTGGTTTGAGTTTAAATTTCTCTGGCTCTTTCTGGAGAAGCTCTTTAAATCTCTGGAACTCTTCATCACTGAGTTTTTGCAAATACTGCAGCAAGCCATAGCTAGGTGAGTCAACCATCTTGGGAAAATGATCTCAGACTCTAGAGGTTGATAAATTTTCAAAACCAATAAATAAATGACACTCAAAGAAAAAAAAACAAAGACATCAGAGTTCAGTCTCAACTTAAAAAAAGCCAAAGTTATTGATATCATGTATACCTTCGTTCAGATATATGTGGATTCATCCTCCACTCTTTCACTATAATTTATATGAATCCATTGTTAAAATTAATGGCCAGACACTGGTGGCACACACCTTGAATTCCAGCACTTGGAAGCAGACAGAGGCAGGAGAATCTCTGAGTTTGAGGATAGCCTGGTCTAAACAGCGAGTTCCAGGACAGCCAGGGCTACACAGAGAATCCCAGTCAGTCTCAAAAAGCCAACAAAAACATACCAAACCAATTATGCTAAGGCCACAGTCAGAGAATGATAAACTGAAAAAAATTCAATAAAACAGTGAAGTTCATCAATAGAGTCAAAGAAGTGGGGTTGACTTTTCCCGAAAACCCAGCTGTATCACTCTTGGGCTTAAACCCAAAAGATTCCTTATTATGCCACAGGGGCACCAGTTCCACTATGTTCATAGCAGCCTTATTTGTGATAGCCAGAAGTTGGAAACAACCCAGATGTCCCACAAGGGAAGAATGGATACAGAAAAATGTGGTTCATTTACACAATAACTCACCTATTAAGAAAGAGGGCATGATGAGTTTTCAGGCAAATGGATCAAACTAGAAAATATCTTGAGTGAGGTAACAGAGAAACAAAAGAATATGCATTGTATGTGTTCACTAATAAGTGGATATTAGCCAAAATTAGTACAGAATTCCCAGGATACAATCCACAGAACTCAAGAAGGCTAACAAGCTGAAGGGACCAAGTGAGGATGCCTCAATCGCAAGGGGGGGGGGGGGGGGGAAGAAAGCAATCACAGGCGGTATGGAAGGAGGAATCTGGGTAGGAAAGGTGACAGGGAGGGGAAGAGGAGAATATTATCAGATATGTGGAGAGGGTGGCAGAACTGAAGCCCTGAGGGCCAGCAGAAAGAATGAAAACAGGTAACCTCTGAAGGTGGGGGGGGGGGCAGATTCTCTAGATGTACTAGAGACCTAGGAGGTGAGAGAGACTCTCAGGACTCAAAGGACCTTAGATGAAATGCCCTACAGTGGGGAGAGGGAACTTGTATAAACCACTTCTAGTAGAAAGACAGAACATCAAGTGGAGGGATGGGGTTGCCATCCCTCAGTCAAAAACTCTGATCCAGAATTGTTCCTGTCGAAAGAACTGCAGGGGCAAAAATGGAGAAAAGCCTGAGGAAAGGGAGCACCAGTGACAGGCCCAAATTGGAATCTAGGTCAGAGGAGGTCCCGAGGCCTGACACTATTAGTGATGCTATGGCGTGCTCATAAAAAGGGGCATGTCACGACTGCCCTCCAAAAGGCCCAACAAGCAGCTGAAAGAGTCAGATGCAGACATTTACACCCAACCAACTGACAGAAGCTGCTTGACCCCTGTGGTTGAATTACAGAAAAGCTGGAAGAAGCTGAGAAAGAGGGTGACTTTATAGGAAGATCAGAAATCTCAACTAATCTGGGCCCCAGGATCTCTCAGACACTGAGCCACAAACCAGGTAGCATATACAACTGATATGAGGCCCCCGACATATATACAGCAGTTAAGTAAACTGCTGTGTCTTGACTCAATCAGAGAAGAAGCACCTATCCCTCTAGAAACCCGAGGCCCCAGGGAGAAGGAAGGTCTGGTGAGGTGGCTGTGGCTATAGGGGCATCCTCTTGGAGACAGGGGGAGGAGGTGTGGGATATGGACAATCAGGGTATGGGCTGTGAAGGGGGCAATGTCTGGACTGTAAAATAATATTAAAGAATAAATAAAAATAAAAATAAAAATAAAAATAAGCACTGTTTGATATTGGATATTTTTAAAACACCTTTGGTCTAGGTTGAATAAATCAAATATATTTTTAATTAAGGAAGTTTATGGGGGGGGTTCTTCCTATGAATATATGTGTATTCACTGTGTATATGCAGTACACATGGAGACCAAATGAGGGCACCAGATGCCCCTCAGACTGGAGTTAAAGTTGGTTGTGTACTACCATGTGGGTACTGGAAACAGACACCAAAGAGATAGCAACCCAGAAGTTGAGAATTACTGCACTAGAGGATTATATTCAAACAGAGTAACAAAATGTTCAAAAGGTTCACATAAAACTCAGAAAATTGATTATGATGACTCCTTTTCAACACATAGTGAAGATCCATGAACACACATGTAAAAAATGAAGTTGATTAATTTAATTTACAACAGAGCCAGTCTAACTACAATCAGACCAAGACTGATAATGCAGTCATGTTCCCCTTCCCTTATGGCAACTGTGTCCTAATATACTGCCACACCACATATAATCACACAAATCATACTATTGCCCCATCTGTCTACATAACAGTTTTTAATCTTCTAAAACTGAAATCCTATCAGTTAAATAAGATGCTCACACTCCCTGACAATTGTTATTCTACTTTTAATCCTGAGGGCTTTCTTTCTACCCAGTTGTCTTTGATTTATTATTTGAGACAGGGTCTCACTTATATAGCCTTGCCTGGCCTGGAACTTGATATATAGACCAAGCTTACTTCAAATTGAGATTCACCTGCCTAACTTTTAATTTTTGCTAGGATTAAGGATGAATGCCATCACACCCAGTCATTTCATTTTATAGAACTGATACATATTTTTGCATGGAATAATGAGTTTTATGGATATGTTTTCATATAAACATATACTTTAACCTGTTCCTTCCAACATTCCTTTACCCTCTGTCTCTCTCCATTTCCCTACTGGTAGTCCCTCCATTCCCCTAGACAATTTACTTCTATATTTCTGTCATAAATTATATAATATAAAATATTATAATATCATATATATGTACACACACATATATATTCTATATAAAATCCCCTGGTCCAATTGTTAGAGAAAATGTGCCACATGTCTTTTATGATATGAACCAATATGCTTAGTATCAATTCCCAGTTGTATCCAGTATCCTACAAATGACACAATTTCATTAATTTTTGTTGCTGAATAAAATCTCCACTATGAAAAAAATTTTTTTATATTCATTGAGGCATAAAAATCATATTCATCAATAGGGAGCTTTGCAAAGCTTCAGTACATTTCTGCACTGGGTAATGTTCAAACCACAGAATAACGCCCATCTCCAAAAATATTTCTTTGTAATGAAAACTCAAAAAAATCCTTGAAATGTTTCTGAAACATGCACATTATTGTCTATAATCACCCAACTATAAGTTAGAACACCAGAAAATTTTAATATTTTAACCTTTTATTCTAAATTTTCTTTAAATAAAATGTTTTAATGCGTAGGAGTACAATTTTCGTATTAAGTAATACTATAAAAGAAAGGTATTTAAGAAAGGAAAAATTTCAGGGGGTAAACCCCTCTCCATAAAGTCATTAAAAATAAAGTCACATTCTAAGTGGATCAGTGCAACCAATGTATTCAGTCCTAGCCATGTCTAACTCCTATTACTCTAATGGTCAGTGGCATTAAAAAAGGACATAACTTTCAAAATGACTACCTCAGAAGAATTGATATATCCACTGTGAGAAAAAAATGAAACAAGGAAAATAAACCCTCCATGGACTGGAGAAATAGCTTAGGGTTTAAGAGCATTGGCTGCACTTGCAGAACACCTGGGTTTGAATCTTAGCACCCATATAATGGTTCATAGCCAACTGCAATTCCTGTTCTAGGGAACATGATACCCTCTTCTGACCTCAACAGAGACCAGGTACTGACACAGGAAGCAGACATACATGCAAGCAAAAACATCCATACAATAAAAGTAAATAAAGCTATACTTCTTGGAAAACACCTTTTCTGTGACCATCCTACCCTGAATGTGCTTGATCTTGTCTGATCTTGGAAGCTAAGCAGGGTCAGGCCTGAATAGTACTTGGATGAGTGACCACTTGGGAATATCGGGTTCTCTTTGCTGAAAAACAAACATTTTATCCTCTTTAATGACTTATGTTCTTATGTCTGCATTTCCTCCTTCCTCAGTCAACACCTAACATTTCAGTATTCTTTCTAAGTGAGACTATAGCCATATTTATACCTGAAAATATAATATTGTATATATGGAGTATAAAAGAAATTAAGTATCTATATCAAAGGCTTATATATAAAAAAGATTCATTTAAAAGAAAACCTAAAAACTAGAAGAAATTCTAATTCCTCCAAAGTTTGAATTTCTTGAAACCAAAATATGTGATCAAGGTTTTAAAGAGTTCTCAAAAATTCATTCTGCTTATAAATGGATTGCTTTAAAGTAGTCAGTCACATGACAATTGTAACTAATCACTCAGAGAGGCACAGAACCTCTCAGCTTTAGGAATAAAAACTTGGTAGGATCCCTTCAGGGTGTTCTTGCATACTGGAATTGACATGGCAATATACCCTTGGCTGATATAAAAGTTTAAACACTTTTTATAATTATGATTTGCACAGATGTATGCCTATACAACCCCATGTGCAACCAGTGTCATCAGAGGCCAGAAGTAGGCACTGAAGCCCCTCAAATTACAGATATTTTTGAGCCACCACATTGGGAATAAGACCCAGGTTTTCTGGAAGAACAGCAATTGCGCTTAACTGCTGAAGCATCTCTCCAGCCCCAGAAAGAAATCCTTGGTCTTGGACCATGATATTCATTCGCAAGAAAACATTTTTTTTTTAAGTTTCAGTCATCCCACTTACACTTTCCATGTCTATCCATTCCCTCCCCTAAAAAAATCTTTTTTCATTATAACTGGACATAATCCATTGTTTATATGTTACATGTTCTCATTATTAGAACTCATTTCCTTATAATCCCAATGAGCAGCCTTTCTACATTTCTTTGTTCCTCCTCTCCCCAGAAGGTTTATCATTCTTCATTCTCCTCCCATGAGACCAATTCCCTGTCTTTAGGAATTTCACTAATTTAAGTGTGAGTCCTTTAAGTGAACTCTCATGACATTTGCCTTTTCTGATTATCCATTAGGAAAAGAGGCTAGTTGTAAAGTCATGTACATTAGAAAGAAATATCTTGACTATGAGAAATTAAAAAAATTCTAACAAAGAGAAGCAATTTCATTCAGAACAGATGAAAATGTGGGCAATAAACTCACACCAAGCTGTTTCACATCAAAACTCACTACCTTTCAATAGCACCCTCTCCCTTCCATTAGGAAGAAAAGTCTCAAATCAGATAAACATGTTAAAACATCATGTTCTGAATCAGAAACCATAATCTTCCCTAAAAATTGCAATTAAAAAGTTGCCAAAGGAAGACAAAAATCCTAGAAGTCACCTGTAAGATTTTTAGACAGGGCCTCGTTATGTTAATCTGGCTGTTCTAAATTTAACTTGATGTAGAACAGACTGGCCTCAAATTCACAAAGTTTCACTGCCCCTGTTTCCCAAGTAGGTAAAACTTGACCATACATTTCTCCTATCACATAAAAGAAAGAAAAAAACTGAATATATGTACAAGAGAAACTGAAGTCTATTACACATAGTAAAATAATGGAAAAGAGGCAGTTTTCCATTTCTATATATATATAGTATTTAGACACCACATAAAAATGTTTGAACCTGTGACTTACTAGGTGTGCAGTGAAGGCACTATAAAGGTAAAGGTGTGAATAGACTCTTCGGTTAAAACCTAGGAAGCTCCCTCTTTAAAACAGGAAGTGAGCCTTACGTTTGTCCCGAGATTTCACTACCCAGAATCTATTCCCAAGTAACAACTTCACAAATATTCAAAGACGTGCCTAAATAAATGAACATTAAAGTATTTTGAAAAGGCCTAAACTTAAATAGCCAACGAATATAATAGTAAATAATGGCTAGATGAATTTGAGCAATTATTAAATGTCCTATTAAATAGAACAGACATTCCAAGTTAACTGGGATACATATGGGTTTTCCTGATAGACAGCAGGACCTTACACACCTGACAGAGGCCAAGAGGGAATCCTAAATGTGCTAGACCATCATCTTTATGCATCTCAAAACCTATGGTTGTAGAATGAAGACTGTACAAGTTCACATATTGGATAAAACTTTTCACAGTATACCAACATTCACAGTAGCACTATTCCCTATAGCAAAGAGCTGGGAGTTGCTAGCTACCCAACACTGGATCAATAAATGGCACAGGCTTTTCCAACACATGGCCATTATTTGGTCACCAAAGGGAGGCAAATGCTGGCATGGACAGACTTATAAAGGGGATGGTAAATGAAATCATTGACTTATCAGATATCATATGCCACTCATTTGATGTACTTAGATTGAATTCATAGGATGGGAAAGTAGAATCAAGGAATTGAAAGAAAAGGACAAGAGAGACAAAATATTTCATAGAAATACTTTCTGTCTAGATTACTGACCAGCTCTGAAGATGGATGGGAATCCAAAAAAGTAAGGATATTAAATCACAGAACAACACCTCCAAATTCTAACAGTAGTCAAAGGGACAGGTTCCCTGCCAGAATATTTTACCACAAGTTTTTAGAAAGCCTGTGTGTTCCATCTCTTCCTATCTTTTCCTGTTGGGCTTGAGACTGTCCCTGAAGGTTCAGGATCTCACACGGGGTCACAAACATTTGACTAATCAGTTTTACCTCTCAAACTGCAGTCAAGCTGCCTCACTGCATGAAACTTTGTGGGACCATTGAGCTGACTTTAGGCTCTAGCCCATCATTTCATGACATGAACCTCAATGGTCCTGCCAACACCTGTCTCTCTTCTCATAGAGGGCAACACCTGCCTTCCTCAACCTATGGCACTTTTCTTGTGTTTATCAAAGGGAAAGAAAGGTTGATGATGAAATGATTTTCCTATCAACATGCATCTAGGATTTCCCACCTTTTCTGTGTACCAAAACGTTACTTCCAATCCAAGCAGCCAAAGCTCCACAGAATGAGGTTACAGATTTAATTCCCTTTCTCCCTGCATTGATTTCCTTATTCTACCCAGGTTCTGTTCATCTCACCATCAGAACTGCCACTCACACCAAATCTGAGGAACAGACCTTTGAGTCTCAGTGGTCGTTTCTTTCTCCATTAATTCTCCAGTATATACAACTTCTAAATCTCAAGATCTTCAATTAATACGTTTAAGATATGGTCTTATTGAACCCAGACAGACCGCAGATTCATCATGAATGTGAAAACAGCCCTAAAAATCTGATTGTAGCTGGCCTTTGGTACGTTATGGGTTCTTCCATTTAACACCCATTATCTCTGCTTTCACTCCCCAGACACTAGATGGGAGAGAAAAAAAGAGAGGGGAAAGAGTTCCCTGAATCCAGCTTCTCCCCTTTTGTTTGTTTGAGCTAGTAACAAACTGTAACCAGCCTCCTTAAATGACCAACAACTCTTTTTAGAGTACTACCATTTATACACTCTTTGAAAACAGTTCAATTCTAAATGTCACACAATTGCAGAAATTATCTGCAGCTGGCAATTCCATGCTTCTGTTAGAGCATGAGTTAAATCATAGTCAGTTCTTGCAGACAGCTGGAAGCAGCCCAACATCCCTACAATTGGGAAAAAAAATGAAACCACGTACTTATAATATTTCTGTGTTTTTTTTAAAAACAAACAGAATTCTAGATTTTTAAAAATTCCACACACACAAAAAAAAAATTCCACTACATCCAGTCCTCCAGTATCTACCTCCCAAGAACAGGGATCACAGTCTTGATCTAGTGATCTAACATTGCTTATTTAAAAAAAAAAAAAGCATTAGCTCAGAGCCCCCAAAGACCAAGGTTTCAGACCAAGTTTTCAGACAAAGTTCTCAGCACAAAAGAGATTTATTGGCTCCAGAGAGTGTCAGAGGGCAGGAGAAAGGGACAAACATGGGACATGTCCGTGGGTGGGGTGGACAAAAGACTGTCTCAAGATAAAGAGGAGACAGACATGGCACATGGGCTAATGGTGGTTTATAATGGTACAAGGGGAAAGACAGTGTTATGATGAGGTATTTCATTTGAACTGGGAATGTTAATTAGGTAAGCCAAAGGAGGCTTTGGATTGCTGGACTTTCAGTACTTTGATAACTAGACCTTGGTAGTCAGCTTCAACTGGAGGGATCTCCCAAATAAGGGGACTTCTGGGGACTAGATTTAGGGATGTAATCTAGTGGCATTTAGCAAGGCAGAGGGAATTAGGGAGAAGGGTAATTCCTACCAGAGCCATGTCAGTTACATTTGACGTGACCAGAGTTCTGTTACTGATATGTTACAATTCTGAGGAAGGAACCCCCAGCTCCATGCATGCCAGACCTGGCCAGCACCAAATAAACTATGTTTTCAGCCCTAATTTTTAAAAAATGAGCCTTGTCTCCTTTTAGAAGGATTCTTTTCTTTCATCCAATTTAGAGCTGGAAAACAGAGAATTTTAATTTTCTTTTTTACTTAAATTATTTTGAGGCAGTTTTCACTGTGTAACCTTAGCTGGCTTGAAACTCCATACATAGACCATAATAGCCTAAAACTCACAGAGGTATGCCTGCATCTGCCTCTTGAGTACTGAGACTATAGTTGTATGTCACCATGCCCAGCCTATTACATTTTGGGGGGTAGTGAGGGCATGCATGTGCTACAGTACACACGTGAAGGCCAGAAAAACTTCTGAGAATGTTGTCCCTCCTTCTATCAAGTGGGTGCCACAGATGCAACTCAGATAGCTGCCTTGGTAGCAAACACCTTTCCTAGCTGAGCCATCACATCAGCCTAAGGGAAACATAGACTTTAAAGGGAAGAAAGCTCAGGTACGCAATCTCTACAAATTGGCATACTTTTCATCAGAATTCTTCCTTGCAACAACAAAAAGAAAGATGTCATCCCTGGATGCCCCTCTCCTGTTCATCCCTCTAAATAAGTAAGAGAACAATTGAGAAATGATACAGTTATGGTACAATTAATTGTTTGGACTTATATAAAATCAGAGTAAATAATGAATGAGGGCCAAATGTTTACTCACGATTCTGTAGACCATCAGTAAAGCATTGAATGGAGGGAACAGACAGAGATAAAAGATATTTCAGTAGAGAAAATGAGTTCCTTACCCAGTCTGGGCCTGGTCCCATGGGCTAGTACTTGTTGAAGGGTCACTGTGAAAAACTAAGACTGAATAAGAAGCCATGCTAGCTTCTTGATTGGCTGTACACCTCTCCCTTTCATTGGCTGCTATGGCTCTATCATTGGCTGCAGGCTTTGTCAAAAATATTTCACCTGTGCTATTAGGTCTCAGGTATAAGTGATCACCATTGAGCTGTATCCTGGAAACTCTTGTGATGCTGGTAATACGATTATCATTATTATAATATAAGATAATGACAGTAGTTTATTCCCAGGACCTCTCTGAACAGTTTTTTGCTCCCAATGAGAGAGACAGGTTATGGGAGCCATTCAACAAATAATCAAAATATCTGATTCCCTTTATTTTGTGATTTTTTCCCCCAAGGGAAAACATTTTATCGGTATGGATTTTAACAGTAGGATCTAAGAATTGTCTGTGAGGAAGTAAATGGTGGTTCTTGGATGACTAGTTACATTTACAAAGCACAGAAGCTGATGTCTTTGGGTGTCTAACAGCTCCCGAGTTCCTCTTACATCTCTAATATCAGGTGAGAGCTGATGTGTGTAAGGTTTTTCTCACCAAGTCATCACACTATCTGACTGGTCTATGTCAACAGTAATATTACTATGCCTAATTTACAAAGTACTTGAGGGTATCAGAGAAGAGGCTAGAGTTGAGAAGACAGCTGCCTGGTCAACACATGTTTTAATCATTTTCCTATGTTGCCCCACTGCAGTGTTTCTCAGACTTATTAATGCTGTCAGCATTTAATAGTTCTTTATGTTATGGTGATGCCTCTACCCATAAAATTATTTTCATTGCTACATCATAACTGTAATTTTAGTACAGTAAATATCTGTAAATATCTGTGTCTTCCAGTTGTCTTGGGTAATCCCTGTGAAAACATCATTCAACTCCCAAGTAGGTTTAAACTCACAGGTTGAGAACCACTAGTCTACAGGAAACCTGAACCCTGTTCAGAAGTAAAGGGTCCTGTGATGGGGCAGTGGACATGTGTGACTGAATTTTATTTAGGGAAATAGAGATTAGAATCTTCTGAATCCTCTCTACAAGATCTCCACCAACAAATGCTTTATACCTGCGTTGTTATTCTGTACAGATTTCCTCACATTGCATTTCTAAATGATACCTAGCTGTGTCAGATAACACATTACAAGAAATACATCTTGATATCTTTATAAAACATGATATTATATTTATTTGTTGGGAGCCATGCACTTGTCGATGTCAGAAGATAGCTTGTAGGAGTCAATACACTTGTTCTAATTGTATCTCCCAGTGATTAAACTCAGGGTGTCAGGCTTGATAGCAAGCGCCTCTACCCACTGAGTCATCTCACTGGCCCCTTGTTTTCTCTCTTTCGTTTTTTATTTATTATCTTAAGCGCTGGTGAGAGTGGTCAGTGGATAGACCATTTGCTGGGGAAACACTACCATTTTTAATTTAATTCCCAGAACTTTCATAAAAGGTATGTGGAGAGAGCCAAGTCCCAATCTGTCCTCTGACCTTCACATATGTGACATAACATAGAAACATGTATCTACACAATACCAAATACATAAACAAATAGTTAAATAATTAATTGAAGTTCCTGATAGGTGCTATGGCATTCTAAAGAGATTAAAGGTGGTTTGTTCTTGTGTTCTCATCTTGGTGATTTCTTTGGCCTCTATCACTACCTGCCTGACAAATACAGAAGTGAATGCTCTCAGTAAACCATTGGACTGAGCACAGGGTCCCCAATGGAGGAGCTAGAGCAAGGACCCAAAGAGCTGAAGGGGTTAGCAGCCCCATAGGAGGAGCAACAATATGAACCAGCCAGTACCCCCAGAGCTCCTAGACACTAAACCACCAACCAAAGAGTACACATGGAGGGACCCCTGGCTCCAGCTGCATATTTAACAGAGGATGGCCTTGTGTGACATCAATGGGAGGAGAGGCCCTTGGTCCTGTGAAGGATTGATGATGCTCCAGTGTAAAGGAATGCCAGGACAGGGGAGCAGGAGTGGGTGGGGTGTTGATCAGGGGGAAGAGGAATGGGATAGGGGGTTTTCGGAGGGGAAATCAGGGAAGGGGATAACATTTGAAATGTAAATAAAATATCTAATAAATAAAAATAAAAAGACAGTTGAAAAAGGAAATGGATATTATAATAAATTTGATACTGTCAATGGTATTTAGAAGGCAGAGGATTTTCTTTAATTTAGTATAATATATTAATTTTACCTGTATGGGAATCTTTCAAAACCTGAATTTTTTCCATCGATTATTTATTTTCTCACCATACATCCTGATCTCAACTCCACTCTCCTCTCAGTAGCTACCTTGCACAGCTACACCCTCCATTGCCCCATCCCCTTTTCCTCTGAGGAGGAGGAACCTCCTCCTGGTTTCCAATCCATCCTGACACATCAGCTTGCTGCAGGAATAAACACATCCTTTCAAGCTGAGGCAAGACTACCAGCCCACTTAGGGGAACAGGATCCACAACCTGGCAACAGAGTCAGGGAGTCCCTAACTCAATTATTGAGGTACCTGCATGAAGACCAAGCTGCTCATCTCCTATATATGGGGGGAGAGAGCTCTTTGGTTGGTGGTTCAGTTTCTGGGATCCCCCAAGGGTCCAGTTTTGTTGACTCTGACAGTCTTCTGGTAGAATCTCTATCTGCTTCAGTTACCTCAATCCTTTCCCCAACTCTTCATTAAGATTCTGCAATCTCCATCTAATATTTCCTTGGACATATATGCATCTGTTTCCATCAGCTGCTAGGTGGAGCCTCTCAGAGGACAATTATGCTAGGCTCCTGTGTGCAAGCATAACAGAATATCATTAATATCGTCAGGGATTGGTTCTTGCCCATGAGATGGATCTCAAGTTGGGTCAGTCATTGGCTGGCCATTCAGTCTCTGCTCAATTTTTGTTCCTACAATTCTTATGGACAGGACAAACTTTGTGTCAGAAGTTTTGTGTGTGGTTTGGTGTCCTTATGCCTCCAGTGTGAGTCCTCCCTTACAATAGGAGGTGGCCACTTCAGGCTTTATATCCTACCCTGCTAGAAGTCTCACTCAGGTAGAGTCACTCTTATAGACTCCCTGGAGCCTACTTAATCCCTGTTTTGTGGTGCATCCTAGAGATGACACGCCCCCCCCCAACTGCTGCTGAGTTCCTCTCTCTCTCCAGGCCCTCTCTTCCTGGCTCTCCCTATGCCTGATTCCCACTGCCTCTGCTCTCATCTTCATCCATGCTCTCATCTTGTTCCTTCCCACCATCGACCTCACATGAATATATTATTTGCCCTTCAGTGTGAGATGCAAGCACTCATACTTCAGCCCTTCTTGTTACTTAGCTTCTTTGGGTCTGTGGATGTTTTTCCTGTGCTTTATGGCCAGTATCCACAGATTAGTGAGTATACAGGATGCACGTCCTGCCAGGTCTGGGTTCGCTCACTTAGGATGTCCTTTTCTTTCTTTTTTTTCGAATTTAATTTTAGTGTTTTTACTTACTCAATTTGCACCCTGCTCACTGCCCGCTCCGTGTAATCCACTCCTACTGAAAGAAAAATTAAAATCAAGGTCAGGCATAGGGTACTGAGCACTGCTGAACAAGCCCAGGCATGCTCGGACATGCCAGAAAAAAGGCCATTGATTCATAGATAGGGAGGGCATGCCCGGGCTTATCCCTGCTGAGCAAGGGGCCCTGGGGACTCTGTCGTCTCTTTGTCTTCCTAATATGGTTAGAGGATAACCAGATGCCCCACCCAACTGAAGGCTGTAACCCTCACATATTCTTTACTGATGTTTAAACTAGCCAATCATGTGTAACCAAGTCAGTTTTTCCCACCCCCTCACCATTTTACTATATAAACCCCTGACTCCCAAGCTTCCGGGTTGGCTCCTCTGTCTGCACTTGGAGATATGTGTTGACCCAGAGCTCCACCATTAAACTACCTCGTGTGTTTGCATCAAGCCGGTCTCTAGAGCTTGTTTGGGTGTTCATAGTCCTGAGAAGCAAGTAGTGGGGTTTCCTCACTGAGGTCTTTCACTACAATCCTTTCCACTTCATGCTTCGCCCCTCCCCTTCTCCTCTGAGTGGGTGGGGAATCCCATAGTATCCTCCCCACACTGCCACTTCCAGGCTCTGCAATGCTATGAATTTTCTTTCTCACTGAGGCCAGACAAGGCAGTCCAGCTAGTATAGCATATCCCACCTACAAGGATAGCTCCCATTCAAGTTGTTCAGGACCCACATGAACACCAAGCTGCATATCTCCTACATAGGATTAGTGAGGCCTAGATCCATCCCGTGAATGTTCATTGGTTTGTAGTTCAGATTCTGAGATCCCCAAAGGTTCAGATGAATTGCCTCTTTTGGACTTCCTGTGGCAGTCCTATCCCCTTCTGGGACTGCAATCATCCCTCCTATTCTTTCATAAGAGTCCCTAAGCTTCATCAACTCTTTGGCTGTGAGTGTCTGTATCTGAGTCTGCTGCTGGGTGGAAACTTTTAGGGATACCATGCTGCTGTCTGCCACCATACAGAGTATCATTAATAGTGTTAGAGCTTGGCTCTTGCCCATGGTATGGGTCTCAACTCTTTCTCCAGCCTCTGTGCCTGCATTTCTTGTAGACAGGATAAATTTTAGGTTGAAAGTTTATGGGTGGGTTGGTGTCTCTATCACTGCACTGGGGTTCCCGTCTGACTACAGCAGATTTTCTATCACAAATGTAGTGGGTCACAGCTCAGGACACACCCATTGATTCTTGGGTGCTTCTCTTATACCAGGTCTCTGTCTTTTTCTGGAGATTCTCCCCACCTCCTCACCCACATCAGTTGCAGATTTCCATTCATTCTCATGGCCATACTGCCACCTCTCCTGTCCTTCCCCACACCTGATTTTGAACCCCACATTCTCCTCTCTACCCCTCTACCCCAGCTGCCCCTCCCTCTCTCTCTTATGACTATTTCAGGATGGTATTTTCTAGCACTATCAATTTGCCTGCAAATTTCACTGACTAGTGTTCTCGTTGTATAAATGAACCATATTTTTTTTTATCCATTCATTACTTGAGAGACATCTGGATTGGTTCTACTTCCTAGCTATTATGAACATAGTTGAACAAGTGTCATTGTGGTAGGCTAGGGCATCTTTTGGGTATATACCCAGGAGGGGCATAGCAGGGTCTTGATATAGAACTATTCTCAAATTTCAGTTAAACCACTAAATTAATTTCCAGAGTTATTGTACAAGTTTGTACTCCCACCAGCATGGAGAAGTATTCCTCTTGCTCCAGATTCTCACCAACATGTGCTGTTGGTTGAGTTTCTTATCTTAAGCATTCTGATGGGTATAAGGTAGAATCTTGGAATCACTGTGATTTGCATTTCCCTGATGACTAAGAATATTGACATTTCTTTAAGTATTCCTGGACCATTATGGAACAACAGTTTTCACAAAACTGGAGTCACAGACAGATGTGAACTCCCTAAGATAGATTCTGAAAGCCAAAGCTGGGTCCACAGCAAGAATAGCCTGTGATCTATGGAACTCTTTGTGTGTGTGTGTGTGTGTGTGTGTGTGTGTGTGTGTGTGTGTGTGTGTTTGCGAGACAGGGTTTCTCTGTATAGCCCTGGCTGTCCTGGAACTCACTTTGTAGACCAGGCTGGCCTTGAACTCAGAAATCTGCCTGCCTCTGCCTCCCGAAGAGCAATTGTGGTTTGAGCTAGTTGGTATCGCATTCTGAAAACTGTATTTCCCTGGTGGCTAATGATTCTGAAAAGATTTTTCAACTTTCTTTTTTTTTTTAAAGTTAGATTACCTTCTTTTCCTCAGGTTCCTCTCCATTTCCATCCCTGCAGTTGTTTTAGACGGGAACACTTATGGGTCACAGTTTTGATAGTGGAATGGAAAACCCATCCCTCACTTGATGGCCTGTTTTTCTGCTGGAGGTGGGCTCTACAAGTTCCCTCTCCTCAAGGCAGGTAATTTCATCTAAGTTCCTTCTCTTTGAGTCCTGAGAGTCTCTCACCTCCCAGGTCTCTGGTACATTCTGGAGGTCCCCCCCCAAAACCTCCTACCTCCCGAGGTTGCATGTTTCGATTCTTTTCGCTGCTCCTCAGGCATTTTAGTCCTTTTCTCCCACCCAATACCTGATCATGTTCCCTGTTCTGCCCTGCCCCCACCCCCTTTCCCTCCCAGGTCCAGAGTTTAAAATAAATAAATTAATTTTAAAAATATATTTAGACTTTATTCAGTATGTATTTTTAATGAGTAGTATGTATCTCCTTAGAGTAGTATGTATCTCCTTAAACTTAGGATTTCACAAAAAAAAAATAACATCTATTTTATTACTTACTTTTTTTTTTTATAAAACACCATTCACAGGTTATAGAATATATGAATGAAAATCTGAAATCTTTTTAGTTTATTTATTCTGAATTTTATAATTTGATTTTTTTTTTCGAGTCAGGGTTTCTCTGTATAGCCCTGGCTGTCCTGAAGCTCACTTTGTAGACCAGGCTGGCCTCGAACTCAGAAATTGTTTTTTGTACAATAAAAAAGTTAATTTACAAAGTAGCAGTTTTCTTATAGCATTTTCATACCATCTTGGTTGGTTCTCCTCCATATCTATTATCTACCCATTTCCCTGCCCTTTATACCTGATTCACATTCCAATTTCCAGTGATTTCTCTCATATCTTAATATCATATTATCACTCTTTTCTATTATTCTTTCCACCATTTTCTTTAAAAGTCTCCATTCCCCCAACTTTCTTGTATTCCTTTCTAGTATACTTGGTGAAGTATACCAGCTTTGAGGTATCCTTATGCCCACATAAAATTATTTACATAAAATTTAAAAGCTAGGGTATGCACATGAAAGAAAGCAAGGCTTGTTTACACGTATAGGCCTTACCTAACTATATTCATTTCCTAGTTTCATTCATTTTACATTTTTGTTTACAAATGATGACTCCTTTGTGTAAATGCTCCATATTTTCATTATCTGCTCATCAATTGATAGACTAAGGTGTAAGCTGTACCATTGGCCTTTCCTGGTCTATCACAGCGCCAAGACTCAATTTCTCTACATGACCCCTTCTTGACTTCAAACCCAGTACCACCTGAGGGACTCTTACACATTTCTAAGGCACAACCTTGGTCATTCCTGGAACACAGATTCTTTGTAATCTCAGAAAACACTTCTCAAAGGATTTCACCTCAGTGAAGCTGGTCTATTATTATTATTATTATTATTATTATTATTTTAGAGGACAGTAATTTCTTTCTTTCTTTTTCTTTTTTCTTAGATATTTTCTTTATTTCCATTTCAAATGCCATCCCCTTTCCCAGTTTCCCCTCTGAAAATCCCCTATCCTCTCTCCCCATTTCCTGGCTCTCTAACACACCCACTCCTGCTTCCTGGCCCAGGCATTTCCTTATACTGGGACAAAGAACCTTCACAGGTCTCTTCTTATTCATCACTATTTTCTCATCTCCAGCTAATCATCATCGGTTGTACCAGTAGCCCCTTTTAGTCTTGACTCTAAAACCAGAGCCACATGACCAAAATTTCCAGTTCTACTTCTTGGTGGGCCTTTAACATGGACCCCTTGTTCTATAAACCCTTCACTGCAAGCTTGACTATCTTGGAAGCATCTCTTTAAACTGTCCTTAAACTCAGAGATCTGCATGACTATGTCTCCTAAGTTTTGGGATTAAAGTCATGTACTACCACAGCTGGATCTACACATTTCTCTGCTCATCACTTTCTCTATTCCAGACTGGCTTCACACTCAGACATCTGCTTGCCACTGTCTCCTGAGATTAAAAATATGTAGCACAATGCCTGTGCTTAAGCACTTCACAGCCACTATGTCTCAAGATCCAGATCAAAAGCAGGTGTCTTCCAGCCTCAAATCTGGATCACAGGTATGCCCTCTACTTCTACATTGCAGTTCATTCCAGATTAAAAGTCAAAATGAAAACAATAATAATAACTTAACCTGATGTATAACTATTCCTTGTTCAACTAAAAACACAAAAAATAAGCTTATGTAGGCAGAATCTTGTCCAGAGAATACCACTCCCTTTATCTGTTTAATATCCTTGAATACAATGTTTAACTCTATTGCACTTCCTGGTGACTGCTTAATACTTGACACATACATTTTGTATTTTTTTTTCCTTTTAAAGTTGCTACTATTTATCAAAATGCTCTTCCTTAGAATAAAATAGAGGACAAAATTTATGCTGGGAATTTCTGATACTTCCTTCATCAATGGAATGAATCTGAGTTTTTTCACCTTAGCCTCAGACATACTCTTCTAATAACGACACAAAGCAGCAACACTCTTTTTTTTTTTAAAGAAAACATTATAAAAACAATCTCCAGAGTTCAAATCCCCCTCAACACCAATTTCTTCCATATTCCTACTAGGATGGCCCATTAAGTCCCACTTAAAGAATTCCATGCCTATCGAAATTCAAAGTCTCAAAATCCATATTCCTCTAAACAAAAACATGGTCAGAACTATAACAGCAATGCTACATTCCCCAATACCAACTTCTGTCTTTGTTTGGGTTTCCATTGCTATGAAGAGACACCATGAACAAGTCAACTCTTACAAAAGACAATGTTTATTTGGATCTGGTTTACAGATTCTGAGGTTCAGTATATTATCATTATGGCAGTAGTATGGCAGCATATAGGCAGGAATGGTACTGGATGGAAGAACTGAGATTTCTAAATCTTGTTCCAAAGGCAGCTAGGAGAAGACTGTCTTCAGGCATCTAAGATAAGGTTCTCAAATCCCACCCCTATAGTTACATACTTACTCCAACAAGGCCATACCTCTTAATAGTGCCACTCCCTGGGCCAAGATTATTCAAAGGACCACAGATATCTAGGTTGATTTTTGCTTCCTAGCTATCGATAACAAACCAGGAATGAACATGGATGCAAAGTAGCTCTGTAATAGGATACAGAGTCTTGGAGCATTTAGACAAGAGTGGTCTAGCTGGATCATGTGATAGATCTATTTTTCAGCTGCTTGCAAAATCTTCACAGATTTAGATAGATTCCTAAAGTGACCCCAGGTTTGCTACTGTGGGAAACCAGGCCTTCAGTGATTCCCACCATAAAGACCAGCTAACATCTTGCTAAAAGCCAAATTGCCTCCTCCTGCACACTAGGCTGACCCCAAGACCAGCAGAGCCTTATCTTAGACAAATATTCAGGGCAATAAATGGTGCCGAGCATCCTGAGATGTATCACCAAACATTCCAAGGCTGCCATCCTCCCCTACCCAGATGTCCCTCGTTCCTGGAGTCTTTGTTCTCCGTCCCTGACCTCCCCATGCCCTCTCTTTTGCTGTATGTATAAAACTGAGCATTTTACCTAAGTAAAGTGAGACCCTGACAAAACCTCGCAAACGCATGGTCTCCTTTCTTTCTCTCCCGCCCTTCCTTTATTACAGACAAAGGGTCCTCCTCGCTCCCACGAAATGACTGAGCCCCGCAGGCTCGGGATATGCTACTAAGGAACTATCTCTTGACCTCAAAAATGAGGTCAGTAGATTGAACAGTGTTAAGAGAAAGGTTTCATATGGCTCTGACCTAGGAATACGGGATCCATGTATTCAATTCAGATGGCTTGGAAGGCAATCAAGAAGTGATGATACCTGAATCTTTGCTCTCAAACTGCCTGCCTAAAGTCCCCAAAGGCCTGTGGAGGTGAGTGATATGGTACATGTCTCTGACTTTATGCTGAATTAACTGAGAGTCCTTAATATCTGTCCAGAATCCAGATGGGTTATAAGGGATCCAGAATCACGTGTGTTAGCTTTGTCCTCATTCTGGGTCAGCCAAAGTCACTTCAGGGCAGGAAAGTGACTACAGATGACAAAGGTGAAATAAATGAATAATTCTTACATTACTTCAATAACTGTTTATTTCCTCCTTTTTCTTCCCTTTCTTCCTTCCTTTTTTCTCTTCTTTCCTTCCTTCCTTCCTCCCTTCCTTCCTTCCTTTCTTTCTTATTGAGGTAGGATTTTTGTAGCACAGGCTATAATCAAAATTGTGAAATAGAAAAGGGAAGACTTAAGATGCAATTCCTCTTTCTCTTGCTTTTCACATTCTAGAATTACAGGCACTACTTCCCTATATTTCATGATTTTCTAAACCATATCCTTGACAGTACATGCAGGACTGCTTCTTTTTATGAAGAATTCTCTACAAAGTAGCAACATATTAGGCCTCTGGGGTGCAAAAGGATCCATGGATATCTCAAAAAGAAAAAAAAGCCACACTCTACATAGATAAAGGAGGACACTGAAATAGCCCCAGGATTCTGATGGAAGTAGCAAAGGTTTCTGTTGGTATATATTGACAGTATACAGCCATGGGCCTGGTATAGAAGAATGTAATGACTTCAGAGCTAATACCAAACTCTACATCATATACTAATGGTCCTAATGAAAGGACATGTTGTCAGCATGGGTTTAGAAGACTGTGCAATATAACCCCTGCACTAAACAAATACCTTGGCCCATCCTCAAATAATGCTTTCCCACAACTAATTGCAACACTATTTCCAAAAATATATTATCCAATATGAATCATGCAAACATTTTCTAACTTCTGCTCAGCTGCTAAAATATAGCTAAAATTATCCATATTACATTTTCAATACTTTTTAGTCTAAATTTAAAGATTATCATCATAAAACAATACAATTCTGTTAAGCAAACCAAGTTATGCAGGGTGATTATGCTACAGTGTTTATGATCCAAAGATATTATTGTTTTGGATTCATTTATGTTATTTTAATTCATTAGTTTTGTTCTTTGATGACTTCATTCATGTAGAAAAATACTCTCTTATTACTCTCTCCCCTCATTGTTCTTTATCTCCCTCCCATTCCTATTAACACATTTATTCCTCTGATCAACAAAACCTCATTCTTCCAGTTCTTTTCTCAGAATCATGAATTTTGGTATTATCTTGTGATGTATTCATTCAGCAAAACCACTTGTGTAATCATTAGGTTCAAATTCTCTGTTCTGGATGGGAGTCACTAGTGGGTACAAACTGAAGACAGTGACTCACCATCTCCCTGATTCTATCACTGACAGCTTGGCAGTGTGAGGTTTTGGCACACTGAGTCCTCCCTTCCTCAATGCCTCCTGTTGAGAGACACATACTTCTATAGTTCCAAGCATTCACAAATGCTGTGAGATTCTGGTTCCACAGATATGTCCTGCTCACAAGACGGGATTTTTCAGCCTGGCACTCTACCTGCTTGCTCTTGCATTATTTCTAACACCTCTTCCAGAATACTTCCCGAGCCTTTGAGCAAATGCCATACAAGTCTTGTTTAAAGTTAACCATCTATCCCTCATTATGCCCAGTGCTTATGTAGGCAGGAATTTCTGTATTCACCATTTTTTGAAAACATGCAGTTCTTGGATTAAGTCTAAAGATGAGATTTGTCTATGGGTGGAAAGATAAATATTTCGAAGACAGTTGGATACCGTGAATTTCACAAGACAGCACTATTTTGTTCCTCTATAAAGTCTAAGTTCTCATACGCATGTAACTTTTTACAGGATTTATGAAAGCAAAAATGGATCCCATTCTATGGAGTAGATCTCAAATTCAAAAATATTCCAGGTATTTATTGTCATGACTCAAGGACCACAATTGTACAAGTGTGCACACTTGCTTGGAATTTGACTTCCGAGTTCCTATGTTTCACAGGTCAATGATTTCACCTGCACAGTACCTTCCGGAAGTATGCAAGCTAGCTGACAAGGAGGAATTCTCTGTTTATCAACCACACACCTGAACTGTGTGGTATTTTCATCAATAGGTTCTTATCTCTCTATGGTGAGTAAATGAGATAAACTGCAAGTGCTTGTCTTAATTTGAGGGCTTCTGGAACTTCTCTGACAATAAGAGCTATCCCACCCCTGGCCTTGGCATTTTTGTTTTAGGAGTAGATGTTTCCAGCTATGGAGAGTATCTCTCTGACAACATTTTTTTCATTAAATTATATAATTAAAATTTGGTTTACATACAGCTTTTATCTGTTCTGTTTTTCCATTGGTTGGTTGGTTGGTTCTGTTTTGTTTTGAGACAATGTTTTTCTATGTAGTCCTGGCTGTCCTTGAACTCAGAAAGATTCATCTGCTTCAGCCACCCAAGTTCTGAGAATAAAGGCATGCAGTACAGTTTAATGGATCTCCAAATCTTCTTCTTAGAACCTCCATTTTTGCTACCCCCTTTATCTCCTCTCCATTTTTGATGTATTCCATTCACTATCCACATTTTCTTTTTTCCTGTTACCTATATTTAACTCTCCGCCCTCCATAAAACAATCCCTATTAGCTCCATTTTGCCTTTCACTGTCCCACTTGTGCTCCTCATGAAGCACAGAAAATTAAAAACTCAAAGCTAAACACATGTGTGAAGGAGAATGTATGTGCAGCACTTGTGTTTCTGTTTCTGGGTTATCTTACTCAATATAACTTTTGGATTCACACATTTACCTCCAAATTTCATTTTTCTCTACAGAAGAATAAACCACCACTGTACATATGTTCCATGTTTTTGTTATCCCTTTACCAGTTGATGGACATCTAGGCCAATTTCATTTCCTTGTGAGTAGAGCAGCAATAACCATGGATCAGGAAGTGTCTCTGTAGTAAGATGCAGAGTCTGATGGGTATATGGTCAGGAAAGATATAGTTCACCCATATGATAATTATACTTTGAACTTTAGAGGGGATTTCTGCAATGGTTTTCAGGCTGTTTTACATCAGTGTTTACCCTCAGCACCAATGATGAAATGTTCCTATTTTCCCCACAGCCTTGCCAATACCTGTCTTTCTTCGAAATCTTGGTGATAGCCAATTTTACTGGTGTTAGATGAAATCTCTATCACCAGTTTTAGTCTGTTTTTTTTCCCCAGTGGGTAATGGTGCTGAACACTTTTTAAGGTGTTTATTAACAGTTTACTATCTTCACTCTTATATGGCTTCTCGGAATGCTATGAAGAATGTGTTGTAAGGTGGAAGGGTCCATTTGTCTTGAATGCCCATTTGCTCTATGAAGTCATTTAATAATGGTGTTTCCATTTAGTTTTGTCTAATGTGAAGGGTGGGGAATTAATTCACCTACAATTACTGAGTTTGGTTTAATGTTTGGCTTAATACCAACTATTGCTTAATGGGTGCACATAAGTTTAAAGTGTATATGTTTCGAACATAGTTATATTCTCTTGATGGACTTGTTGTCTTGACCAAAATGAAGTGCCCTCCATTGTATTATTTGATTATTTTTTACTTAAGGTCCAGTTTGTGAGATGCCAAGATAGAGACTTCTGTTTGCTTTTTGTTGTCATTTCCTGAAATTGGCGTAACCCCTTAGGTTTTGAGACTAATACAAATACATTAATTCTCCCTCCCCTTTCCTCACTCCAAACCCATCTCATATAAACCTTTCCTTGCACTTTCAATTTCACAGACTATTTCTTCATTAGTTGACATGTATATATACATATGTTAATATAATGTTCCTTGTATGTATGTATGTATATACGTAGGACTGATCTTATAGCACTGGATAACCAATCAGTTGCTCTTCCCTTCCATTTCATGTTATGGTAATATTTGTTATTGAAGATGAGGTGAGTAGCTTATGGAGAACCAAAAGATGGATCTTGTTTCTTAGCCATGTATTGACCCTTTTATGTATTAACACTACACTTAATTACTGAAATATGTGTATTTATTGCTTTTTTCCTTAAATTTGTAATGTCCCTTTTTGTTCAGCCTATGGCTCCCTGCAGTCTATAGATGATAAAGGAGGAGAGACTACCCAGTGAGACAACTAGTATAGCACCTAGGGGAAGGAAGGCAAGATGTTTGGCTTCTGAGACATGAAGAAAAAAAAAAGGTCATGACCAGTAGAAGATTTGATGCTGGCTTGCAGGAGAGGCAAGAAACATTGTGTGAATCCTAGGTAGGGGTTAGAAGTAGGA
Source organism: Mus minutoides (assembly GCA_902729485.2). Classification (NCBI taxonomy): domain Eukaryota; kingdom Metazoa; phylum Chordata; class Mammalia; order Rodentia; family Muridae; genus Mus; species Mus minutoides. The sequence continues at coordinate 2,541,973 of LR749573.1, read as the reverse complement.
TCTATCCAGTTGCACTAATTGCTGGATTTGTGGGCAAAAGTATCTCTTTTGTGTACTTAACAAGTTATTAAGTTCACAGAAATTTTCATTCTGATGGGTACTAATTTGTGAATAAAACCTTAATTAAGTAGGAATCTGATAGCTCTTCCAAAAGAATTCTCAAAAGCTACTGATGAAGTAGCAATATAGTCTTTCTTGATTTGACAAGTTAGGATTGGGACTGTGACCAATGTTTTTCTGTTTGTCCATAATCTCTCTCCAAACTTTGCTTGGCATCAACAAGATCCACACAAGTAATTCTCATCAATATTGCTGTAGCCAATTCCGTGCTTCTCTGTCATAGGAATTTCAAACAATATATTGGGGCTTCTTCCTAGGAGGTATTAATTGACATTGGTAATAGGTGCTACAGTAGAGAGAGAAGCTGATCAAGATGCTAAGCCTTCATTTTCTGAAGAACTGAGGGTTCAATCTTCTTGGAAAAGACTAACACCCAGCTAGCTCATTCCAGTTGCTTTAATTAAGCAATAAACAAGGTTAATTGGGGCTGGGTAAGGTTCCAGCCACCAAAGTTATCTTGGTCTTTTTTCACATGAGAGCAGGCAACCCACACAAACCTCAGTCTCCGTTGGCCATGGCTAGCTACAACCACAAGTAAGAACTCCAGGTTTGCCGGGAGTACCTTAGGACCAAGGTTGCACATTCTCGAGCAGTCCCAAGTGCAGATTTGCTAGAGTCAACACTTCTTCAAGGTTCAGTCTCATAACAATTTCTAAGCCTCTACTAATTGGTCCAAACATAGCGAAGGCTTTGCTGGAACATTTCACTTAAAGCCAGACACAAAAACTTTACTACAGATATCACTATATCTTCCACCTTTTTTCTTTTTAAGTGAATTTGTTAGGGATAGATAACATATATGTTAGAAATTATAGAGTTGTACAGTAAATATGGCCTTTTTTCTATCTAGGTGACTCACAGTATTATGCAAATAGGTAACAAACATTTTAAAGCCAGTAAAATGATCACCCAAAGGGAATTATAAACATCACAAGAATCACCTGCTTCATCTAGATTTTCTACTTTTACTTTTGCAGAGTGTAGTCTTTTGTAGTAGGATCTGATGATTTTGTTTTAATTTCCTCAGTTTCTGTTTTTATGACTTCATTTTTATGATTGATTTTGTTAGTTTGGATATTGTCTCTGTTCACCTTAGTTAGTTTGGACAAGGGTATATCTATCCATCTTGTTGATTTCCTCAAAGAAAAATTTCACAATTTTGTTGATTATTTGTATAACCCTCTTTGCTTCTAATTAGTTGATTTCAGCTGCGAGGTTAACTATTTCCTGCTGTCCACTCAGTATGAGTATGGGTAAGTTTGCTTCATGTTGTTCTACAGCTTTCAGGTGTTCTGTTAAGGTGCTAGTATATATCTCTGATTCATTTATGAAGGCAATTAGTGCTATGAATCTTCCTCTTAATGCTGCTTTCATTCTGTCCCATAAATTTGACTATGCTGTACCTTCATTTTTATTAAATTCTAGAATGTCTTTAATTTCTTTCTTTCTTTATTCTCTGATCAAGTTATTGTTGGGCAGAGAGTTGTTCAGTTTCCACAAGTATGTTGGCTTTCTGTTGTTTTTGTTGTTACTGAAACCCAGTCTTAATCTGTGGTAATCACAATGATTGCAAGGGATAATTTCCATCATCTTGTATCTGTTTAGGCTTGTTTTGTACCACATTACATGGTTGATTTGAAGAAGATCTTGTAAGGTGCTGAGAAGAAGATGCATTCTTTGGGAGGGGGGTGAAAAGTTCTGTAGATATTTGTTAAAACCATTTGATCACCCACAACTGTCCCTAGAGGACTCCCCACGCAATCTTGGGACCACTGGTTAGTGTAGCACAACATCGGTTCCAATCTAATCTCGCAGGAACTGGGACAACACTGGGGAAATAGAGTATCAGCTAGACAAGGAGCAGAGGTCCCTTCCTGTCCCCACCAGCACCCGGTTTCCTTGGGTGCACAGTCTGTGCACTCCCCAACCATCCCTAGAGGACTCCCCACGCTATCTGGGGACAACCAGTGAGTGGAGCACAACACTGGTTCCAATCTAATCACGCGAGAACTGGGACAGCACTGGGGAAATAGAGGATCAGCTAGACAAGGATCAGAGGTCCCTTCCTATCCATGCCATGGCTGGTTACATTGGGCATACAGTCTGCACACACCCCCACGGTCCCTAGAGGACTATACTCGATCTTGGGACCACTGACCAGACAGCTCCAAGCTCCTCAAAGAAGACACCACTCCCAGGCCTTGTAACACGTCCAGGATATTAGGACAACATTATCCCAGGGTAACAGGAGGTGGGTCACACCAGCATTACAGTGTCTCAGTGGGACGTGACTGCCAAGATCTCAGACACTCCCAGAATATTGGGTTCACAGGATCCCACAATCAAAGATCACAGTATAAGGTGGACTCAGAGGAGTCCAGAATTAATTGGGATTATAAGAAGGACAGGATCCAATCAGTTATATTGAGGACAGCAAACACCTGATATTCAGATGGCAGGAGGCAAGCATAAGAACAGAAGCAACAGAAACCAGGGTTACTTGACATCATCAGAACCAAATTATACAACCATGGCAAGTCCTGGATACACCATCACTCCAGAAAAGCAAGACATGGATCAAAAGTAACTTCTCATGAAGATGATGGAGGACTTTAAGAAGGAATTACAGAAAGACACAGGTAAACAACTAGAAGCATTTAAAGAGGTAACACAAAAATCCCTTTGAGAGATTCAGGCAAACAATACCAAACAAGAGATGGAATTGAAGAAAACCATCCAGGACCTAAAAATTGAACTAGAAACAATAAAGAAAACCCAAAAGGAGATAACCCTGGAAACCTTAGGAAAAAAAAAAAAAACCAGGAACCATAGATACAAGCATCAGCAACAAAATACAAGAGATGGAAGAGAGAATCTCAGGTTCAGAAGATTCCATAGAGAACATGGGTTCAACAATCAAAGAAATGCTAAATGCAAAAGGATCCTAACTCAAAATATCCAGGAAATCCAGGTGACAATGAGTAAACCAAACCTACGGATAATAGGAGTAGATGAGAATGAAGATTTCAAGTTAAAGGGCCAGCAAATATCTTCAACAAAATTATAGAAGAAAACTTTCCATACCTAAACAATGAGATGCCCATAAACATACAAGAAGCTTACAGAACTCCAAATAGGCTGAACCAGAAAAGGAATTCCTCCCAACACATAATAATCAGAACAACAAACATGCTAAATAAAGACAAAATATTAAAAGCAATAAGGGAAAAAGGTCAAGTAACATATAAAGACAGGCCTATTAGAATTACTCCAGACTTCACACCAGAGACTATGAAAGCCAGAAGATCATGGACAGATATTATACAGACACTAAGAGAACACAAATGCCAGCCCAGGCTTCTATACCCAACAAAACTCTCATTTACCATAGATGGAGAAACTAAAGTATTCCAAGACAAAATCAAATTCATACAATATCTTTCCACAAATCCAGCCCTTCAAAGGATAATAACAGATAAACACCAATACAAGGACGGAAACTATGCCCTAGAAAAAGCAAGAAAGTAATCCTTCAACCAACCTAAAAGAAGACAGCCACAAGAACAGAATCCCAACTCTAAAAACAAAAATGACAGAAAGCAACAATTACTGTTCCTTAATATCTCTTAATATCAATGGACTCAATTCCCCAATAAAAAGACATAGACTATCAGACTGGCTACACAAACATCACCCAATGTTTTGCTGCTTACAGGAAACACACCTCAGGAAAAAAGACAGACACTACCTCAGAGTGAAAGGCTGGAAAACAATTTTCCAAGCAAACAGTCCGAAGAAAAAAGCTGGGGTGGCCATTCTTTTTTTTTTTTTTTCCAACTTTTATTAGATAATTTCTTCATTTACATTTCAAGTGTTATCCAGAAAGTTCCCTATTCCCTCCCCCCTCCCGGCCCTGCTTCCCTACCCTCCCACTCCCACATCTTGGCCCTGGCATTCCCCTGTACTGGAGCATATAAAGTCTGCATGACCAAGGGGCCTCTCTTCCCAATGATGGCCAACTAGGCCATCCTCTTCTATATATGCAGCTAGAGACATGAGCTCAGGGGGTACTAGTTAGTTCATGTTATTCTTCCACCTATAGGGTATAGCTGTCTCGTGGGAGACTATACCAATGCCTGGCAAACATGGAGGTGGAAGCTCACAGTCAGCTATTAGATGGAACACAGGGTTCCCAAGGAAGGAGCTAGAGAAAGTACCCAAGGAGCTGATGGGGTAGCCATTCTAATATCTAATAAAATAAACTTTCAACCCAAAATTATCAAAAAAAGTCAAAGAGGGGCACTTCATACTCATCAAAGGTAAAATCTTCCAAGAGGAACTCTCAATTCTGAATATCTATGCTCCAAATGCAAGGGCACTCACATTCATTAAAGAAACCTTAGTAAAACTCAAAGCACACATTGCATCTCACACAATAATAGTGGAAGACTTCAACACCCCCCTCTCATTAATGGACAGATCCTGGAAACAGAAACTAAACAGAAACACAAAGACTAACAGAGACTATGAAACAAATGGATTTAACAGATAACTACAGAATATTTCATCCAAAAACAAAAGGATATACCTTTTTCTCAGCACCTCATGGCACCTTCTCAAAATAGACCATATAATTGGCCAAAAAACAGGCCTCAACAGATTAAAAAATATTGAAATTGTCCCATGCATCCTATCAGATCACCATGGACTAAGGCTGTACTTCAATAACAACATAATTAGCAGAACACCAACATTCACATGGAAACTGAACAACATTCTACTCAATGATACCTTGGTCAAGGAAGAAATAAAGAAAGAAATTAAAGACTTTCTAGAGTTTAATGAAAATGAAGCCACAACATACCCAAACTTATGGGACACAATGAAAGCATTCCTAAGAGGTAAACTCATAGCTCTGAGTTCCTACAAAAAGAAAATGGAGAGAGCATACACTAGTAGCTTGGCAGCATATCTATAAGCTCTAGAACAAATGGAAGCAAATTCACCTAATAGGAGTAGACAGCAGGAAATAATCAAACTCAGGGGTGCAATCAACCATGTGGAAACAAAAAGGACTATTCAAAGAATCAATCAAACCAGGAGCTGGTTCTTTGAGAAAGTCAACAAGATAGATAAACCCTTAGCCAGACTCACTAGAGGGTACAGGGATAGCATCATAATTAACAAAATCAGAAATGAAAAGGGAGACATAACAACACATCCTGAGGAAATTCAAAACACCATTAGATCCTTCTACAAAAGGCTATATTCAAAAAATTGGTAAATCTAGTTGAAATTGATATCTTTCTAGACAGATACCAAGTACCAAAGTTAAACAAGGATCAGATTAATGATATAAACAGTCCTATATCTCCTAAAGAAATAGATGCAGTTGTTAATAGTCTCCCATAAAAAAAAAAAAAAAAAAAAAAAAAAAAAAAAAAAAAAAAAGCCCAGGACCAGATGGGTTTAGTGCAGAGTTCTATCAGACCTTCAAAGAAGACCTAATTCCAGTTCTTCTCAAACTATTCAACAAAATAGAATCTGAAGGTACACTACCCAATTCATTCTATGAAGCCACAATTACTCTGATACCTAAACTACATAAAGACACAACGAGGATATAGAACTTCAGACCAATCTCCCTTATGAACATCGACGCAAAAATACTCAATAAAATTCCTGCTAACCCAATCCAAGAACACACCAAAATGATCATCCATCTTGACCAAGTAGGCTTCATCCCAAGAATGCAGGGATGGTTTAATATACAGAAATCCATCAACGTGATACACCATATAAACAAACTCAAAGATAAAAACCACATGATCATCTCCTTAAATGCTGAGAAAGCATTTGACAAAATCCAACACCCATTCATGATAAAAAGTCTTGGAAAGATCAGGAATTCAAGGCCCATACCTAAACATAATAAAGGCAATCTACAGCAAACCAGTAGCCAACATCAAACTAAATGGAGAGAAGCTGGAAGCAATCCCACTAAAATCAGGGACTAGACAAGGCTGCCCACTTTCTCCCTACCTATTCAATATAGTACTTGAAGTCCTAGCCAGAGCAATTCAACAACAAAAGGAGGTCAAGAGGATACAAATTGGAAAGGAAGAAGTGAAATTATCGCTATTTGCAGATGATATGATAGTATATATAAGTAACCCCAACAACTCCACCAGAGAACTCCTAAACCTGATAAACAGCTTCAGTGCAGTAGCTGGATATAGAATTAACTCAAACAAATTGATGGCCTTTCTCTATACAAATGATAAATGGGCTGAGAAAGAGATTAGGGAAACAACACTGGGAACGGGGATAACCTTTGAAATGTAAATAAATTAAATAATCAGTGAAAAATGAAAAAAAGAATTATCTTAGAGCCTGAAGTATTGGTGTTCTGTTCAGGAAGCTATCACCTGTATTTGAACTCCATTGAGTTTCCCACTTCCTCTTTTATTACATTTAGTATATCTGGTTTTATGTTGAGGGGTTTGATCTGCTTGGACATTAGTTTTGTGCAGAGTGATACATATGGATCTATTTGCATTCTCCTTCATGTAGACATCCAGTTTGACCAGGACTATTTGTTGAAGATTTCCTTTTTCCATTGTATGGTTTTGCCTTCTTTGTTGAAAATCATGTGTCCATAGGGGTTTTGGTTTATATGAGTATCTTTGATTAAATTCCATTGATTAACTTCTCTATTCCTATAAAAATACAATGCAGTTTTTATTACTATTGCTCTGTCCTACAGATTGAGATCAGGGATGTTGATAGCTACAGGTGTGTGTGTGTGTGTGTGTGTGTGTGTGTGTGTGTGTGTGTGTGTTTAATTGTTCAGGATTGTTTTAGTTGATCTGGGTTTTGTTTGTTTGTTTGTTTTGTTGTTATTTTTTATTTGTTTTTCCATAAGTAGTTGACAATTGCTTTTTCAAGGTTTGTAAAAATTGTGTTAAAATTTTGATGATAATTGCATTGAGTCTGTAGATTGCTACTGGTAAAATGGAGCTTTCTACTATGTTAATCCAGCAGATACATAAACATGAAATATCTTTCCATTTTCATATATCTTCCTTAGAGATATAGAACATAATGAAAAAAATTAACAGGCAATATAAGAGAGCCTTGGCCAGACCTGACTCAGCACTACCCTCCAAACACAGCAGGGACCTACAACCTCTGTTCCTACCTAGTGCTTTCTGTTCACTAGGTCCCCTGGACAACAAGAAGCAGTTGCCTTGGGAAAATTCTATGGACCCAGTGTTAAAGAGCAGACTGCAGAAGTTGAAGTCAGAGCTGGTGGATTATGGGAAGTTAGTCCCCAAACAGCTGAGCTGTCTGCAGAACACCTTCCTGTCTGGAGCCGTCTTGGAATTTTTTGACAATTAGGTCCATGTCCTGTCACAGTGCCCTCCCCCAACCCTGCCTAACATAAATATCAGCCCTCAGATCCAGCTAGCTGGGAGGTACCAGCACTGCCAGTCATGAGAAGGCTGCCACAGTGGTTTGAGGGAGAGCTGATGTGTGTTGGAACATTAGGCCTGGAAAGATCAGGAGAAATAGAAACAGTGGAGAGATTTGGTTGAATCTCTTGTCTGTGATCTGTCTGTGGGGCTTGGGGGAGGGGGTCTGATGCAGAGAGGACCAAAGTCATCATGTGTGAATGTTCCATGAACTTCATATCTTTGTTGTACTGCCTTCGTCCTGTGACATTCACATGTCCTCTCTTGACTCTAGTCCAGATACATAGTTATAATGCAGATGCAATAGAGTATGAGTTGTTCTTCGTGGATGCTTTCCAGCATTCTCTTCTAGAATGGCCAGCAGTGACACCCTGGTTCATTAGACAGGGTGTCCCCGAGAACTTGGCTGCTCTTATTTTCTGGAGCTTAGCTGGAGAGTTGTCTGCCTTCTTTCACTGAGCTCCACATAGTGTTAAGCACAGGTCCAAAGTCAAGTCATCAAGAAGGATATCACAAGACACCTGTGCCCTTCTCATGCTTTTGTCCACACTGACCCACCTTAACTGATGTTTTCTTGAGGGTCCTAGAGCTAGTTAACAATGATTGGCTAAATCATCAGGGCCAAATACAGCAAACAGCACTGACCTGTTAGTGTTTGGATTTCCAGTTCTATCCCTGGCCTACCTGGCAGTGCTGTGAACAGATCCCAGCTCCTGTGGTAAATAAACCCTCTTGACATTGTCCCTGTGGCCCTTGGCCTGCTATGGTACAGACTCTTTGGGGAAGAGGAGCAAGGATCCATGAGGAAGTACTGAGAAATCAGGTTCTTTTGCAATCCACAGACATGGGTTGGAAGTTTCACAGTGGGACAGTTCTGCAGGCAGTCTCTTGGCACACCTTTGACAAGAAGCATACAGTTCTCAGCCATCACAAACAAACAAACAAAAATAAATAAACAACAACAAGTCCCAGCCCTTCTCTACATCTGCTTGTTAAAAGAACCTGCTGATCCTCCTTGTGCCCAGGAGACGGCAGAGCGGGGTAAGCAGCTTGGAAAGGTGGGGACTGCCCTTCCTTCAGCATATGCCACAATTGTCTGGGTCCTGCAGGATTCCACAAGGTGTAGGGGGGGGGGCATGTAACTTCTATCACCTTTTCCAGTGGAGTCCTTATACTCTTATAATGAAAATGACTGAGTTCAGACCCCTGGGCTGATTCTTACACGCTAGTAATTCACAGTACATTGATCCATGCCTTAAAAATGGCTGTATATTACAACCACTGAAATAAATCATATCACCCATACCAAAGGGTCTTCATGAGGGCTGAGTGGCCTAGTGTTTGGGTTTGGCACTAAATGGCCCAGGAGTAATAAAACTCTGTTGGCTCTTTTATTTTTTGACATGGTCTCTTGAAGCTAAGGCTGGTCTCATACTATAAAAATGACCTTGAGTTTCTGATCCTCCTACATGCACTCAAGAGCTGGGATAATAGGCATGCACAATACCTAGTTTTACCCAGTGGTGGAGATGGAGGCCAGTTCTTCATTCATGGGTAAGCACTTCCAACTGAGCTACACTACTACCTCCACTACTGCCTTGTGACATCACACACAGAGGCTTCTCTCCAAAGGACCAGGTGCCCTGCCCTTGCTGACCTGTGGCAAGATCTCCTTCACGCACTGTACTGCCCCTATGTCAGGCTCTTCAGGGAAACAGAGGTTCCATTTGGATAGTTTGTCTCAGACCACTAGGAGAACACATAAGATTCCAGAGTCTAGAAAATTCCATGCTGGTCTTGAGCAGGTCTCCATCCCCTTCCTGATCTCCTGTTTCCTTAGGAAAAAGAAATCCCTGTTTGTTTGGTTTGGTTTGTGTTTTCCTGAAAACTTCTCTTCAGGGACAGCCAGGATGCACAGGGGATCTGCATGACCTTCTGTTAAGTGTTGGGGGGGGGCAGTCTAGGGTGCCCTTCTGCCCTGGAGGCACATGAGCTCCTCCCAGGCCTCTTGTTTTCTTGGGGTTGAGAAATGTGGAACAGTCAGCACCCCCCCAAACCCTAGCAGAGTCACTGCTTCTCAGCAAGTTAGACAAGGAGTTCAGGAAGAAATACCACGTTTCCACAAGGTTACAGGACTTTCTCGTGCCTTCTGAGTTCAGAGGCTTCAGTATGTTCTAAGATCTCTTTAGGTCTATCCACAGGGGACCAAAAGAATTGAAGGAGGTCAGAAAGAGATAGAGTCAGTCTCCTTGGAAGACCGCAGGGTTGCTCTAGTGACCTGCAACCATCTCTACAAACAGGGATTTCCCCAGCATCAATCCCAGCCCTGGACTCAGTGTCTCTGGGGACCTTGGCACTGGATCTTGTGTGCTGGCCTCCAGGGTCTATCTGTTTCCTAGAGTTCATAGCTTGGCCTTAGTCAAGTGACATGTTAAAATGTGTAATTACATCCATAAATACATGGCTGCCCATGCACAGAGTCCAGCTGCGGTAGGAGTGAGCATTGCAAAGTTTCTCTTTGTCTTTATTGGTGGTGTTTCTGTGTTTAGTAGTCTGAGCTAGGGGCCAGCTGCTCCCTCCTGAGGAGCTGGGGGATATGGACTATTGCAGGCTTATCCACACAGAGCTGTGATATCTTTCCCTATAAATGGAACCAGCTTCGGTCAGGCAGAAACTTCCCCCATGAATAAGCCCACATGCCCCACACCAAAGTTGTTGTGAGTCCATTGCCAGAAAATCCTGGAGGTTTCAGCTCCACCTAAACATCTGACTCTAGATTACTTTCTAAGGACAGGCTTGATTCCCCTGAATCCCATGTTTCATCTCAAAAAGTGGGGCCTTGGACCACTGCCCTCTGTCCTCCACCCACATTCTCCCTAAAGAACATGGTCTTACATGCTAAAGTGTGTTCAGCAATTTGTACTTACGTTGGCATGGGGGCACACTCCTATGGAGGCATGTTAGAAAAGCCCAGAGGAGGGAGGTGAGCAATGGACCTCCCCAGTTACCAGAGAGGAGGCACCCCAGGGTGACAGCTCTCCAATAGGATTACATGACCTGTTGTACAACTGAGATGGGTATGGGACTGAAAGCTCTGGGAAAGTATGCTGGAGTATTAGGTGGAGAATCCCTCCAAGCCTTCCTCTGGGTCCAGGTAGAGGAGGAGTTAAATCAGGAAGATGGTGAAGAGAGGAAGGGGAATCATGCTTGCCTTGTTAGCCTGTCTTCCTTTTGTAGTTTGGAAGTTAGGACAGGTGCTGGGCATCATCTTTCAGACATCTTAAAGCCCACTGTAGGAAGTCTGAGTCATCTTCATCCCCAGATATTCTTATCCCTGTCTCTTTTGCCCCTGAGGAAACAGCACCTCCAAAACTAATAGCTCTAGCTAGAGTTAGGAGGCTGGACTTAATTTTTAGTGAATATTAATTTTAGTGAAGAGGTGAGTGGCAAAATTCCTCTTTTGTTTTGGTAACCCACATGATAGGACCTCCCACATATGACCCAGTGACTCTGTGATAACTCAGCTAAGAAATGTGAAATCAGTCTAAAGGGCCCTTCATTCCTAGTACCTTTGCCCTGAAGAAAAGGAAAGGAGACTCCCACTTCCTCCCAGACATGAGGCATGCTATCAAGAGCTTACAAAGTTTCTGGCTTACACTTTGGCTGCTAAGTACTGTCTGCTCAGGCAGGACTGGAATCTAGGATTGGTATTTACCAAACACTGATTAAAGAAGTTATATCCCAGTTACACTGAATCCGATAGAAGAGAAAAAGGGGAATAGCCTTGAGTTCATAGGCACAGGGAAAGATTTTTTAAACAAAACACAGTTGGCACAGGTACTAAGATAAAGGGTTGATAAATGGGACCTCATGAAACAGAAAAGCTTCTGTACAGCAAATGATGCCATCAATTGGATAAAGCAGTAGTTCACAACTTGAGAAAGATTTTTATGAACTACACATGCAAAATAGGGTTAATATTCAAAATACTATATCCATTTTGGGTTTTTTTTTTAAGGAGTATAGTTTCCTCAAAAAGGATTCTCAAATGGCTTAGAAACATGGAAAGAAATGTTCAACATCCTTAGCCATCAGGGAAAAGCAAATCAAAACTACTTTAAGATTTCGTTTTACACCTGTCATAATGGTTAAGGTAAAAAAAAAATGTGACAGCTCATCCTGGCAAGGATGTGAAGAAAAGGAAATATGCATACATTGTTGGTGGGAATACAAACTTGTACAGTCACCATGGCTAGAAATTTTATATAAATCACAGAATTATAGGCAGGAGATATGGGGCAGTAGTTAAGAGCACTGGCTGCTCTTGCAGAAAACCTGGGTTCAATCCCAGCACACTCAGGGCAGCTCACAACTCTCTGTAACTCCAGTCTGGGTGACCCAATGCTCTCACACTAACATGCATGTAAGCAAAACACCAGTGCACATAAAACAAAAACAAATAAGTCATTTAAAAAATGTCAGAATTAGCAAGGTAAAGGATGGAGTTAAACTTCTGTTGAGGACAGTCTCACACTTCTACACCATGGTCCCTTTTGCCTGTGTCATTTAGGGACTTCAAAATTTTACTTTCCATTTTTACTTTTCACAACTAAAGTAAAACAAACAAAAATATGGTCCAGTCCTCAAAGTCAATATCATTCATTTTAAGAATTCTGATCTTTTGTATACATCATGTCATTTTCCTAAATGACATTCAAGATTTTTCCCTTTTCCTTTGGACTCTATTAGCTTGTATATTGGGAGTGTTCTATTCAGTTTTTCCTACTCAGGGTTCCCAGTTTGATAATCATTTGGACTAAATTTTCATAATATCAGAAAGTTTTCTGACTGTACTTCTTTAATTGGTTTATCTACTTTCTGCTGTATTCCTTTTTAAAAATTTAATTGTGTGTTTGTGTGTGCAAGTGAGAGTGCCTATGTGTTTGTGTATATATGGGATATATTAAGATCATAATTTTCTAATGGATCACATTCACAGCTATGCCTAGATGCAAATGGTCTTCAGGTCACCGTCCTGACACACCTCCAAAGCCACAGTAACTCCTCACAGAGAAGATAATGAAAAGGAACAGTGCCACACATGTGCATTTTCGAGCTAGACTTGGCACCCCAGAAGTCTTCCTCATTGTGGGTTTTCACAGAATCTCCTAATTGAAAGAATGGTCCACACCCAGCTGATAATATCAGAACTCCAGGGTCATCAGGCAAGAACCTCACACCAAGACAACTGGGCGGGGGGGGGGCATAAAAGACAAGGAACTTCTCCATACATAATCTTAATTTCATATAACTTGACCTACCATAAGCTAAATTAAGGAATAAAATATGTCATCACATGCCAAGGCTCCATGTAAATCCGAGAGATGTCACACATACTTGTGGAGGACCAGCAAGATGGCTCCTTTGGTAAAGGTGCTTGCCATCAAGCCTGATGATCTGAATTCAATTCCTGGGACGAGCACATGGCAGGAGAGCACTGAATCCTGAAAATTATGTCTCTTACTCATTAAATAAAGAGGTAAATAAAGTAAAAGTAAATTCCTAAAAGTAAATAAATACTTGTAGAATATGCAGATTTATAGTATTGAAAGAGATATAATTAGACTTCCTAGACCAGCTTTTCTCAACTTTTGGGTCTTGAACCCTTATGTATGTGTGGTAAAATGATGTTTTTACAGGGGTCAAATATCAGATATCCAGCCTATCAGATATTTACACGATGATTCAAAACAGTAGCAAAATTAAAGTTATAAAGTAGCAATAAAAGTAATGTATGGTTGAGGGCCACCACAACATGAGGAACTGTATCAAAGGGCTGCCACATTAGGAAGGTTAAGAACCACTGGACTAGATCCTTAACCATCCTAAGCCCAGGATTCAATGGGCTAGAATCACCTGGGCACCTGCAACTGAGAACCTGTTTTCACCTGCAACTGTCTGGTAAAATCAGCCAAGTGTTCTACTTACCACTGGTGACTATGACTCCTCCCATCATACTCAACAAAGAATGAATGATGGTCCTCTCAGTAGAATCAAAAGAAGAAAATATAAAAGATTTAATATCTCTCTATACTCCCAGGTCTTTGTAAACTAGAAAACAGCCGAATAAAGAGCTCCAAAACAAACAAACAAACAAACAAACAAAACCAAAAAACCACCAAAACCCTCATGATGAAAGAAAAGATCATTTAATATAACCCCTTTTTAAAAGAAATGTGTGTGTGTGTGTGTGTGTGTGTGTGTGTGTCTATGTGTTCAGTACAGAAGACAACTCAGAGGAGTCAGTTCTTTCCTTCCACAAAATGAGTTCACTGGATCAAACTCGGGTTCTCAGACTTTGCAGCAGGTTTATTTTTCCTTGGGAGTGGGGGTGGGGGTGGCACTACAATGACAACATTGGGCACACTGGACAGGGAGCACTTGCCTGACACAGTCAAGGACCATGATTGTGTTTCACATCAAGCCAGCCATGATTACAAAAACCCAGGAGATATAAGACAGGTTTGATCAATTCAAAGTTAATATAAAAACCTGACCATCTTCCTACCATGTGTGTGTGTGTGTGTGTGTGTGTGTGTGTTTGTGTGTGTGTGTGTGTACTTTAAACATCTATGTCCATTCAAAGCTGCCCAGTGTATGTGTAGACTAAGGACTAAGATAGGATGGAGCTCCATATATTTTTTTCAATATATACATCTACAGTTTAATCCATATGTTTGTTATAACAAATTATTAGTAATAATGTAATAAATTAGAGCAACATAAATTACACACAGTAAAAACATTTAATACTAATGAGTTTTTTTTATTTCTGAGATTTACCACTTAACTTTTTAAATGTTTAATACAGTTATTTATCCATCTATGAATGGATAGTGGATCGCGAAAAACTTGTAGGAGTAAATTTCGGGTCTTCCAGGATGGATGTCAAGTACAATCAGCTGAGCCTTCTCACTGCTGGCCCCTCCTCTGGCCCCTCCCCCACTTAATATTTTCATTAGCAGCCTAAGTCAAGGAAAGGAAGAGCCTTGGTAATCATAGTTAGAACTTGAAATTTAGCCACAATCTGGAATCCTAGCATTCCAGATTCTGAGACCAGAGGAGCCTGATTTCCAGCCTAGCCCGGAATAACTGGATCAAGGAGGACTGGGGTCAGAGACAGAGAAACTGCCTACCCTCATTTATATGCTCCTTTGAAATGCTAAATAATGGTGGCACACATAAAAGGATGACAACAAGAGGATGAAGGGATCCATCTGTACAGTCAGAAGCCTTAAAGATACATTACCTGGATTCATCAGGAGGTCTAAATAACCAGATACACTGCAATATTCATTATCTGTAGAATACCAGGACCTGAGGATTTCGAGCTACACCAAACTTTCAACATCAATCATATCTGTCCTCTTTTGGCCAACCCCTCTCCCCCAACCACCACCAATGAGAGGGAGTAAAGCACTGGCCAATCGCATGGCAACATAGAATGTGTATCTCCAGTTTCAGCTGCTGCCCTATATTAAGGACTAACCTGGAAGCCCTAGGGCAGTGAGTCAGCAAATCTTGTCTTCTGATTCTCTTCTCTTGTGTGCTGTATTTACTTTTTTATTTGAGGAGCCAGTATGTGGGCATCATTTTTTTCTTCCCTTTTTCTTCCCTAGTGTCTAGGACAACCAGAACCAGTTTGCATCCTTTGTTATGGTTATTTGGACGTACTTTAGCAGGGTAGCCAGGGAACTTTATGGTACTCTATTTAACTTTTTTCTTTTCTTTTCTTTCTTTCTTTCTTTCTTTCTTTCTTTCTTTTTTTTTGTAGGAAAACAAAAATCATTACTTGTCCAAATCCTCCAACTCTTGCTTCACCTGGATCCACAGATAATCCTAGCAACTTTATCTGGCAATTTTTCGACTTTGGAGTAAGTAGAGGGATCACAAGAGACTGTTAGCTGGGCTGGAGACATTGGAGGAACCGGTGCTAATGAGACTTTCCAGATACAAAGAGAAAATAAATGATGTGTGGGCATCATGAGGGTTGGACACCTGAAAATTTAGAGGTATATGTGTGTGTATTTGTGTATGTATATGTGTATGTGTATGCATATTCTTATTTATATTTATGTTTGTGAGGCCAATAATCAGGAGAACCCACAGAGAAGCAGGCAAGTATGGAAACACTTTGTATTTATGTCTGAGACATTCACCTGAGTTCATCCTTTAAAGACTCATGCTTCCTGCCCCCCAACCCCTTAGCTATTAGGTAAGAGCATGGGCAAAGATTGCTTACATATCAATAAAAACTGGTCTTTACTAATGGCTGGATTTTTGAGTTGTTCCAGTTCTAAACAAATATATCAGTGTCCTGCTCTCTAATACAGCAAAAAGATATTGTTGTAGATTTAATTATTTTTGAAGGGTAACCACATGGTGACTGGAACACCAGGAAAATGTAATGTGATAATCAAGGCAGATACTGGAGTTAGGCAGCTGCAAGGATAAAACAACAGATTTTCAGCAAAGCAGGGACTCAGAAGGGGCAGGCGAGGATTTTCTTGAGGGGGAGAGCATGAATCTGCTGACCCCTGCCTCACAAGTAGTAACGCAAGATGATTCTTAGTGATTTTGATGTTATTAGAGTTGGTTGGTGTTTTGAGACAGAGTCTCAAAGACAGTGAATAGGCAAGCTGAGAAATCACTGTGTAGTCAAGGATGACCTTGAAGTTCTAATACACTTGCTTTCACCTCCCAGGTTCTGGTATTACAGGTGTGCTCCACCACATCTGATGTTCTCTGTTGCTAGGATAGAACTCAGGGTTCTGTACATGCTAAGCAAGCATACTACCAGTCAACTCACATACCTAACTGAATGTCTGTAGTTTTAATACACTTAGTTTATGTAATTTTGTAACAGAAACCCCTGCAAATTTATCTGTAATATTTACCACAAATAACTCAGTGTTTGTTTTCTGAAAATAAAAATGTTGTTGTGTAGAACCACAGAATATCAATGTCAGAAAATTAGCTGGATAGTGCTGGCCAACATTAAGACTTATTTAGCCTGGCATGATAGCTCATGCCTTTGATCCTAGCACCAAAACCAGGTAAAATAATAATGAATGAAAGAAAGAGAGTAGAGTAAAAAAAAAAGTCAGTAGATCCTGTGGGAGACCTCAAAAGACCTAATTAAAAAGAATATTAAAAATGAATAAATAAATAAGAAAGTAGTCCTAGTGTCACACAATGAACCCCATTCCAGCAGAGGCAGGCTTCTTTAGTTCAAGGTCAGCTTCTTCTACAAAGTAAGTTTCAGGACAGGCAAGGTTACATTCAATAACAACAATAAAAAAATAAAAACCCATGGAATGCTTATAGTGTATTGTTTTAAATGGTGGGATGTTTTCCTATTACATATTTGTTACCTCTTCCAGCATGAAGCCTGTGCCTCAAACAGTTGGGATTCTGGCACAAATGTATATGCTTGTCGTACTCTAAATCCCTCCACTCCTGTGAGGTGTGTGTGTGTGTGTGTGTGTGTGTGTGTGTGTGTGTGTAAAATTCATCTAGAGGGACAAGATAAAATTTTTGATCCAACTTACTGGAAAAGATTCTGGAATCTGAAGTCTTGGGAAGGCATTTGTTTCACCTGGTAAAGTTAGGCTTCAACATTTCCCTTAAGGTTTGAAGGTTAGCTTGGTGATAAGTATACTTGCCTAATCTGCTCAAGACCCTGAGTTTGATCTCCAATGCTGGAACTAAAAACTCTTAGAAATAAATGAAAAGTGAAGAATATTCTTCTCCAAGAATCTGTAAATATAAACAAAATCATCAGTTTGACTGGGTTATAATAAGGGTATGTGATAAAGTTCATAGATGCTAGCTGATGTTTATTACTCTATTTTGCTTTTTGTTTCCTGCTTTTTTTTAATTTCCTATTTTGTACTTTATTTGCTTTGTTTGTTGTTTGTTTGTTTGTTTTTGAGATATGATCTTATTTTGTACCCCTGACCTGCTTCAAACTTAGAAGTACATCTGCCCTCTGCAACCTGAATGCTGAGATTAAAGGTGTGTGCCACCATGGTAAAGTGTTTTGTTTTGTTTTGTTTTGTTTTGTTTTAGTTATGTGATAAGGATTCTCTGTGTAGCACTGGTTGTCCTGTAACTCTGTAGACTGGCTGGCCTGGAAATCAGAGATCCTGCCTCTGTCTCCTGAGTACTAGGATAAAAGGTGTATGCCACCACTGCCTGGCTTATTTTATATTTTTTAATTGTATCTGATGATTGTCCTCAAAGAATCTACTGACTTTGAGTCTCTCTGTCTCTCTGTCTGTGTCTGTCTCTCTTTCTATCTTTTGCTTTCTCACTCTATTTTGCCTATTATCTTTTCCTTCTGATTTGGATTCCCCTCTTTGTTGTTTCTCTCTTAAAGGATGCAATTTGCTCATGAAATTTCATGCTAAGTATAGTACACTTAGTATATGTGAACAGTTGTGGCGTCACTCACTTGAACATTGGCAACTACCTGGGTGTCCCCTCCATATGAAAAAAATGGATCTCTATCTCAGTAGCTATCAAGGGCAAATAGCTCCCCAGTTAGGAGTGAGGCCTTATCACCCCCTCCTTTTACTACCTTTCATCCATGCTAAAATGTTGACTAGCTTGATCTTGTTCAGGGAACCACAGCCACTGTGAGTTTGTATGTGCAATAACTGTGTCATGTCCCAGGGACAGTTTTTCACAGTTCTTCTTCCTGTATTCTGACATTTAAATTCTTTCCCAAATTCCCCCATCAGATTTGCCCACAGATGGAAGCAAATCCTTATCTAAGGAATATTCATGGTTGAGACCACCCCTTTTCTCTTTTCAGCTTCAGTCACAAGGAAGACTTCCTGTAACTTTGCAACTCTGCAAACTGCAGGTCACCAGTTAGAGGAGATGGGGGGGCCTAGGACTTCCTGCTTTCAATTTTTGATTCTTTGATGATCTCTAAGTTCAGAGCACACTGAAAATGGACCACAACAATATTTTTTCTTACAGTGACCATGAGAGAGGAGGAACTGCTGTGGGTGTGGTGGCCTGAGCAGAAGTCTGGAGTCTTACACTTGCCTCTTCCTGCAGTGTCTGATCTAGTGGAGTTGTCACTAATGATAGGAACACAGCCCCACAGAACACCGGCAACTGTCTGGGGAATTCTTTCCAGAGACACCAACCCCCATCTACCCAGACAAAACTAGGATTTGTGGCTTCAACAAAGAAATTAATTTCAGAGTAAGGCAGATGTGAAGTACAATTGGATTTATTTTTTTTAAAAAATAGAAAAATTCTGAGAGAGAGAGAGAGAGAGAGAGAGAGAGAGAGAGAGAGAGAGAGAGAGCAGAACATACCAGATAGGAAATTGGATTCTCAAGTGGGCACACACTGGAACTTGGTGATTCAACGTGACACCTCTTAAAGTTGTTAAGAAATACCACTCCCCATGACCCTCACACTTCTTTCTAATACTATCCAAAGAGAGTACTTTGTGGTGCTGGAGAGTTAGCTCAGTTAGTAAGAAATGTTTGCTGCTCTTCCAGAGGACCCATGTTTGGTTACCACATGAGTGGCTTACAACTGCATGTAACTCCAGCTTCAGACTACTCCTTCTTCTGGTCTCTGCATACATATCAAGTTCATGCACATGTATACACACACACACACACACACACACACACACATCACCTATCAACAGATACACAAATACATATACACAGAAAAGAATGCAAATATATTTTTAAAATGTTATTTGTAATAAGGTTAAAAGTTAAAAGAGTTTTCTCACAATACAAAGTTTTAAGGTGGCTTTAGGACACTTTAGGTATCTTCTAGGACAAGAGAAAAGAGTGGTAGAGAATCAAGATTATATGTTGTTAGTCCAATGGTTCTCAACCTTCCTAATGCTGTATCCCTTTAGTACAGTTCCTCAAATTAATTTGACCCCCAAACAAACATTATTTTTATTGTATTTCATAGCTGTAAATTTGCTGTTATAAGTCTTAATGAAAATATCTGATATGCAGGATATCTGATATGCAACCACCCCAGTGAAAGGGTTACTCAATCCTTAAGGGGTCATGACCACAGGTTGAGAATCTGCTTTAGCCAGAAGAAAACACAGATTATTCTTAGTTTTGTCATACTTGGTGGGGATGTCTTTCAGAAGGCATGATCTAGAGCTAAATGATGACAGTTCATTTATTATCTTAGATATTATGTCCTTTGAAGAACACATATAATGTCAGTGAGCTTTTAGGTCCTTGCCAGTGGGATCTGACTTCTGACAATTTTATCAGTCAAAATATGAGACTATGTCTCTAGAGCATAGCATCTTTCTTCCCCAAGACCTTCCCCATATCACCACAATTCAATACCTGCCATCCACAAGCCCTATCTAGCACTCTGGAATTGTCTCCAAAATTTTCTGTTTCTTGATTTCTTAGTTTTCCTCTAAAGAGTGTAGGTGTTGGATAATGACTCTCTTTGGACTTTTTAATATAGTCTATTGATGATTTTGTCAGTTATTTCAAAGGGCCCAGTAGTGACCTTTCCAGATCCATAGATATCTCATTGAAGTTGCATATCAAAAATCAAGTGTGAATTGAAAATACATGTGTACTTGTAATTCTTATTACATTTGTTTTACTTGTTGGTGGACATACACATAGGGTTGCAAATATGTCTAGGAGTGTCTGTGGTATCAGATGTCTTCTTATAAGAGTTGATTTTCTCTTTCCATTGTGTACTTACATCTAAATCCTAAGGCCACCCAGGAGTAGGTTTTATACTCCTCCTTCCCTCTTCCTTTTTTTCTTCCCTGACTTACCTCCCTCCCTCCCTCCCCCCTCCCTCCCTCCCTCCCTCCTTCTCTCTCTTTCTTCCTCTCTTCCTCCCTCTCTTCCTTCTTCCTTCCTTCCTTCCTTCCTTCCTTCCTTCCTTCCTTCCTCCTTGTGCATGTGATGCTAGAACAGAACCAGAGATGGCTATCACACCCTGCATCTTTTTATTTCTTTACATATACTAGTTCCCAAAAGCAGGTTTGCCTACTTGCATAGATCCCAGTCCTCCTCACATATACATTCCCTCCCTCCTAGATCCGTCCCTTCTTTGTTTTCTTTAAAAAAAAAAAATACAGCATATGAAACTACAATGAGACTAGGTACAAACCCTCATCAAGGATGGATGAGGCAACCCAATAGGAAAAAAAGGGTAAAATCTAGACATAAGAGTCAGCGACATTGTTAGATGTTGTGTTCTCATCGTGTCCTTGACCCCTCTGGCTTCTGAAATCCTTCTTCTGTCTCTTCTGTGGGGGGTTTCCTGGCCTCACTTATTTTTTTTTTTTTTGGCTGTGGTCTCTGCAACTGCTTCTCTCTCTTGCTCAACAATATCTCTGATGTCAGGTACCAATCTATGAACATAGCAGAAAAATCATTAGGAATAATTTCATTGACTTTTGTTCTTTGGACAGTTATGATTGCTTCTATCATAGGTCTCTGGGCTGCCTAGCCAGTGGTTCCTGGCCATTCATGTAGTTCCAGTTGTGAGCTCACTCTCATATTATGGGCTTCAAGTTGGATCAGTCACTGGTTGTCCACTCCCACAAGTTCTACATCCCCACTGTTCTAGCATATCTTGCAGGCCAGACATACAGTAGGTTAAAGGTTTTGTGGCTGCACACTCTGATTCTTACATGAATGATGTGGACCCAATTTATGTTCCTACACTTGTACAGCAAACACTTTATGAGCTCACATGTTCCCCCTTTGACCTCTGTTTAATTTTAATTAATTAATTAATTATGTAACTCGGCTGCTTCCCTGATTTTCCCACAGATCCTGTCTGTTTTTTAATCCTGATACTCATCTCTCTGAAGACGAGTCTATCTTCCTTAAGACACAATGGCATCTTTCTTTTCTGATTTTGGCCTTATGTGGTACTTGGAAGAGCTAAATAAGAAGGAATTCACACAGTTTAAGGAGTTCCTCAAACAGGAGATTTTGCAGTTGAGTCTGAAACAGGTTTCTTGGACAGAAGTGAAGAAGGCATCTCGACAAGACCTTGCCAGATTACTGTTGAAACATTATGAAGAGAAGCCAGCCTGGGATATAACCTTCAGATTTTTCCAGAAGATCAATAGGAAGGATCTCATAGAAAGAGCAAAAAGAGAGATTGATGGTGAGTTGATGAAAACTTCTTTATAGTGAGTGAGGATCATGTCTTAGTTTTGATAACGTTTTTATACCCATCTATTATAGGGCCAGCAGGTGGAATAGGATGTTCTTCTCCTTGAGGAAGGAGGCAGCTTAATGTCGACACATTAGGTTTAGTCTGTGAGGTCAAATGTATGAGTGTATCATGCTCTAACCTAGTTGGTTAAACTTCTACACAGGACATTAGTAATGTTCCCTTGCATCTAAACTGGAGCCTTAATTCTATAGTAACATGGTAGCACTATGGATTTAGGTTAGCAGCAACAGAAAACACCTGTAATAGATCATATTCATGGGGTCTAGGAAAGTGGCTAAGTCTGTAAGGTGCTTGCTGGATAAACATGAAAAACTAACCTTAGATCTCAGCAACTACATACAAGGAAAGCATGGTAACAAGTTGGCCAATCAGCTTGGCAGTTTCTAAGCCAGCTAAAAAAAATTGTCTCAAAAAATGAGATGGAGGACCTAAAGAGTGGTAAAGAACACCTGCTCTTACAGAGGACATTGGCTCTGTTTCCAGAACCTACTTGGTGGTTCACAGCAATCTGTAACTCTACTTTCGGGGTATCCAATGTCTTCTTCTATCCTCTGAGGGCATTGCACACATCTGGTGCACATACATGCATGAAAACAAAAGCATTCATTCACCCAAATTAAAAACAAATCTTCTTTTCTTCTTAAGTGGTAAGCAGTTGAAGGAGATGCCCAACATCAACCTCTGATCTCCACATGCATATGTATTGCACCTCCCTCTCCCTCCCACATACATATATATGCATTTGAAACATCTATGTAATATAGTGTGGAACAAAATTTTTCAATTTATTTGTGTCTGTGTCTGTTTTGATCTTTAGCAAGCAAAAACTTATAACAGAAAAGCTATGTTTAATAACACCATGACCTTACAAGTCACACTTATATTCATCTTGGTATAAGATATCATGGATGCTTTTAGGTTTAATTCATTTCTTTGTCTTTGATGTTCTAGTGTCGGATTATGATAACCCTAGATGTATGATTTTTTTCTAAGCTCATTCTGCTTGGGATTCACTGATAATCTTAGATCTGTGACTATAAAATATTCTTTACTCCAGCCTTTATATGTTTAAAAGTTGTCTTTGTGCTGTTCTTTTCCCCCCCACTTTCTAAAAAATTCACTTTCCATCTCAATATCAGGCCTCCTCTTCCCAATAACCCCTCACACAGATCCTCCACCCATCCCCTTCCTCTTTTTCTCTGAGAAGAAGGAGGAGACCCCTGTGTATTGCCCCTACTCCATGCTGGTACATTAACTCACTGCTTGTCTAGGCATATAATCTCTTATTGAGACCAGACATAGCAGTCCAGTTAGGGGATCCATAGACAGGCAACACATTCAGGAACAGCAGTTACTCCAGTTGTTGAGGGTCCCACATCTGCTACATATATGTTGGGGGTCCCACATCTGCTGCATACATGCTGTGGGCAGGGGCAGCTAGGTCCAGCCCATGCTTGCTCTTTGTCTGGTAGTTCAGTCTTTGGAAGACCCTAAGGGCCCAGATTAATTGAGTCTTTTGGTCCTCCTGTGGAGGCCCTGATCTCTTCAGTTCTTTTAATCCTCCTGCCAACTCTTCCACAAGACTCCCAAGCTCAATTTAATATTAGGCTGTTGATCTCTTTCCATTGGCTGGTGGGTGGAATCTCTCAGAGACCTGTTATGTTAGGCAAGCAGAATGGAATATCGTTAATAGTGTCAGAGTTTGGCTCTTCCCAATGGGATGGGTCTCAATTTGGGGCTGTCATTTCTTGGCCATTGCCTCAGTTTCTGCTCTATCATTTTCTCTGAACATCTTGTAGGTAGGCAGGGCACATTTTGGGTTGACAGTTTTGTAGGTGGGTTGCTGTCCTTATCCCTCCACTGTGAGTCCTGCCTTCAAATATTGATCACTTCAAAATTCACATTTTCAACTGCTAGAAGTCTCAGCTAGAGTCACTCCCATAGACATTCTGGGGTCTCTCCCCATCACAGGTTTCTGGCACATCCTAGAGTTGCCCCCTTTGATTAATGCTCTCACCCCCTACACCTGATAACCCCAACCCCATCACCTCCCCATCTCCCCTCCCACTCAGTTCCCTCTCTCCATCCCATTCTAATATCTATTTTATTTCTTTCCCTAAGAAATATTCAACCACCTTCCCTTGGGCCCTCCTTGTTATTTGACTTCTTTAGGTTTGTGGATTGTACTTTATGGCTCATATCCACTTATAAGTGAATACATATAAGGCATGTCCTTTTGTATTTGTTTAAAAACCGTGTCAGTGCTGCTCTTTCCCACCTTCTTCTTGAAATACAGTTGCATATAAGAGTCTTTAATTCATGATTAAAATACATGTGAACAGTTAGAAACTGTATTATGTGTATGTGAGAATGTCTGCATGCACTATTTATAAACTATTTATACCTTGAAGGCCAGAAGAGTATGTCAGATCTGGACCTACAGAATGAGGAAGCTGTCATGTGGATGCTTGTAACTAAACCCATGTCTTCTGGGTGCTTTTAATCACTGAGCCATCTCTTGATTCCCATATGTTATACCTTCATACAATGTCTTGTGTATATTTCTTTTTATTTTTCCTCTGTGCTTTAGGATAGCTTTTGTTTCTAACTGTCCTCTGGCCCTTGGTTCCCTGTTCAACTATTTCTAATCAATAAAATACCCACTTGTTGGCTTCTTTTGACTTTTCTTACATGTATTATTCATATATATACACTTACTCATTTGTATACCAAAGTTCACAAGTAGGGATCAAAAAAACAACTTCAGAGAGTTAATTCTGCTTCTGTCATTTGGATCTCATGGACCAAACTTAAGTAATCAGGCTTGATGGCATATGTCCCTGAAGCATCTCACTAGCCCCTATCTTATCTAATTAAGACCTTTTATGTAAACAGTTTGCTTTGCTTTCTTTAGTTTCTATTGATTGCCCAACCTGCCTTTTAGTCTTATTAAGCACCTTTTAAAAAATTGTTATACTTGGCATACAAAGTGTTTCTCTGTGTGTGTGTGTGTGTGTGTGTCCTTGTGCTTTGCTCATGGTATTTGCCCACTGTGATTCTCCCTTCACTCTTTCTCACTAGTTTCCTCTGGCCCTTTAAACCATAACCTTTTTGCTTTCTTGACATATATGTGGGAGGTTGTATATGTTAAAAAAAATTTAAGATACCGTCTCAAAAATTTCACATGTGCATGCACATGTGTTGGATTATATGTGTGAGTGCAGTGCCTACAGAGGCCAGGCCCTCTCTTCCTGGGTCACAGACTATGGTGAGCCAGCTGATGTGTGTGATGCAAATCATTCTCAAGACCTTTTTCAGAGTACCCAGTGTTGTTAACTACTAATACATCCCTCTAGCCCCATTATTCTATACTCTTAATGTCAGTGTGACACTACCTGTTTTCATTATGCAGTCAACCTTCTGTTGATAGTAATAATATCTGATATTTGAGTTTAGAGAGCCATGCATTCTGCCACACCTGGTTGGTATTTCTACCATCCCAGTAGTGCAGCTTCACACAGCACAGGGTTCCATATGGTCCAGAGTGTTATCTAGGAAAGCCATGCTTTTGGTTTTCAATGAGTACATTAAGTACATTGCAAGTCAAATTAAATAATAAATAGGAAATGATAGAGATAAACAGTAGGTAGGTCGGTAGGTATGTAGGTAGATAGATGGATGGATAGACAGACTGACTGATAGATAGCAAAACATCATCAAACTGAACCCTCAAACTATCCAATAGAAATTGACTGGGTAAGCCTCTTTAAGGCAGCCAACTAAAGTCCCAAGCAGAGCAGAGAGTATCCTCTCAAGTGATATTCCCAATTGAAAAAGCATACAATGTTAGAAGGGTTACATCACCAAATTGGGCTCTCATAACATCATCAAATTATACTTTCACAGCATCCAACAGAAACCAGATTGGGAAATTGGAGTCAGTTGGAGCTCCCAATTGAGCTGTTTTTCTATGGTTTAGGTTCCCTTGGTTCTACTTCAGGCTTCTTTTCCTATTGAAGGGACTTCTATATCATGGAGAAAACAGTCATATGTTTGAAATGATTCATATTTTAGCTGTCCTAAAGGGCATAGCATTTTTATACTTGATCTCTTTTATTCTCTTCACTTCCTTTTGCAGAGCTAGGGGTCAGCCCATTCCTAGAAAAGAACCCAAGAAAGCAATACACTTAGACATGGACGAGTCTGAAATGAGAAAGAGGGACAATCTGACCTCGAGTGACAGCTTTTGAAAGAGCATGTGACAGTTTAACAGTATAACATTCCTCACACACAGAGAAATCCAACAGTGATCCAGGGCTAGTGGAAATCTTCTCACTTTAACTAGCATTGTTCTGGGCCAACAGATTACAAACTCATAAAAACATACACATCCTAAGGGGACTGAAGAAATGACTCAGTGGCTAGGGGCATGTTTCACTCTTGCATAGGACCTGAGTTTTGCTCCCAGCACCCATGTGGAGATACTCATGGACAGTGGTAAATCCAGTTGGGTTGGGGATGGGATTTAGCATCTCTGCCCTCTATGGGAACCCAATAACACACAAAAAATAATTTTTAAATGATCCATTCTGATAATTAAAGTGTTATCATCAGATGTGGGGGAATGATCGGCTTTGATATATTGTGGATTTATTTCCCTTGTGCTCACTGACTCAGGATGCCCAAAGTTATATCGAGCTCATATGAAGACAAAGCTGACCCATGACCGTTCCAGAGCATTCACTATTAGCATTCAGAATTTTTTAAAGGAGAAATTTACTGAGGATGACTATGATTGTTTTGAGAACCTTTTCCAAACAAAGGGAACTGAAGCAAAGCCACAGGTGGTGGTCGTGAGTGGTGTTGCTGGAATTGGCAAGACACTGATGTTGAAGAGGTTAATGCTGGCCTGGATAGAAGGCCCAGTGTTTCTGCACAAATTCTCCTACATCTTCTACTTCTGCTGTCAAGAAGTGAAGCAGTTGAAGACAGCTAGCCTGGCTGAATTGATCTCTAGAGAATGGCCTGGCCCCTCAGCTCCTGTAGAAGAGATACTATCCAAACCTGAGAAACTCTTATTTATCATCGACAGCTTAGAAGGGATGGAATTTGATTTGTTGGAATGGGAATCGGAGGTGTGTGATAATTGTATGGAGAAGCAGCCAGTGAATGTACTTCTGAGCAGTTTGCTCAGGAGGAAGATGCTCCCTGAATCCTCTCTCCTCATTTCCACTACCCCACAGAGTTTTGAAAAAATGGAGAACAGGATTGAATACACACATGTGAAAATAATAACAGGACTTAAGGAGAGGAATATTAAGATGAATTTCCACAGATTATTCCAAGATAGGAACAGAGCCCAGGAAGCCTTCAGTCTGGTGAGAGAAAATGAGCAGCTGTTCACTGTGTGTCAGGTCCCTGTGCTCTGCTGGATGGTGGCTACTTGTCTAAAAGAAGAGATAGAGAAGGGAAGAGACCCAGTCTCCATTTGCCGTTGTACTACCTCCCTGTATACCACTCACATCTTCAATTTGTTCATTCCCCCAAATGTCCATTCTCCAAGTAAGAAAAGCCAAGACCAGCTGCAGGGCTTATGTTCTCTGGCCGCCGAGGGCATGTGGACTGACACATTTGTGTTTAGTGAGGAGGCTCTCAGGAGAAATGGGATCATGGACTCTGACATCTCCACACTACTGGACATTGGAATGCTTATAAATATCAGGGAATCTGAAAAATCTTACATATTTCCCCATCCATCTGTTCAGGAGGTATGTGCAGCTATCTTTTATCTGCTAAAGAGCCACGTGGACCACCCTAGCCAGGATGTTAAAAGTATAGAGACACTCGTGTTTACATTTCTAAAGAAAGTCAAAGTACAGTGGATTTTTTTGGGCTGTTTCATCTTTGGCCTCTTACATGAATCAGAACTAAAAAAGCTAGAGGCGTTTTTTGGCCACCAGTTGTCCGAGGAAATAAAGCATCAGTTGTATCAGTGCCTGGAAACCATAAGTGACAATGAAGAGCTTCAAGAACAAATAGATGGCATGAAGCTGTTTTCCTGTCTGTTTGAGATGGACGATGAAGACTTCTTAGTACAAGCTATGAACTATATGGAACAGGTTAACTTTGTGGCTAAGGATTATTCTGATGTTATTGTTGCTGCCCACTGCTTAAAACACTGTTATACACTGAAGAAGCTATCCTTTTCAACCCAGAATGTCCTGAGTGGAGCTCAAGAGCACAGCTATATGTGAGTCTATTCATTATCTTTCTTTTCAGTCCCATTTTCAGAATCTGTACTGGTGTATTGATGGAATATTGACAGATTCAAAATACACCCTTACTGGATGTTCAATAGCGAGTGGTAGGCCTAGAAACTATATACACCCAAACCACAAAAACAAACTCAACAGGTTGTATGTGCATATACATATATGTAATAAGCATATATGTATAGGCATGTGTATGATACATATGTGTGCATACATCCTCTGTGTGTATACATATATATATACATATACATATACACATACACATACACATACACATATACATATACATATACATATACATATACATATACATATATACATGACAAAAAAGATGTCAGCTTGAGAGTTGGTGGTGCACATTAGGGACAGGAGGGAGAAAGTGATGGGATACTATTTAAATTATATGATTTTAAAAATAAATTTAAAAAGAAAATAGATCTTTTAAGGGAAAAAATAAGAAATTCACCTATTTTGATAACAGCTTCCTTTTTGTAAGACTCATTTCTAACTTATATACATGTGGTTACATGTTAGTATGCACATGTGTGGAGGTGGCCTCAGTGGCCTGAAGAAGTCATAAGATTCCCCTGGAGCTATAGTTCAATCATAGATGTGGGTTTGGGGATCCAAATTTTTATTATCTGAAGAAAGGCAAGCACTCTTAAATACTTAACTGTCTCCAGTCAGCTCCAGTTTGAGTCCCAGATGGACTCTTTTAAAGATAATGCTATTTGAACTTATTAATATTTTTTGTTAATTGTTATGAGGTGGGACTCTCACTATGTAGCTGTGGCAAGCCTGGAACTCAGATATTCATGTGACAGTCTCCAGAGTCCTAGAATTAAAGGAATTTGCAACCAGGCCTGCCTATTTTTGTTAATTGTTAGTTGTGCATATTTATGAGTTCACACTGATACATCAGTTCATATATATACAGGGACCCAGTAAGTAACCCAGTACTCAAGAGTATTGCCTAGTATAATATACAGGTCCTGGATTTGTTCCCCAGACTCCTATACAACTGAGTATAGGGGTATATGGTTGTCATCGAAGGACTCTGAGAGGCCTAGAGTGGATAAGACAGTTTATATAAGGAAAACAACATATTAATCACACTTAGCCAGGTATGAGGGTGTCATACTTGTAACCCCAGCATCCAGGAAACTGAGGCAAGAGGTTCTCTCAGCATTTTAAAGTAGCTTGGGCTACTTACAATGTGGGTTCCAGATCAGTCTGGTCTAAATTGAGAGATTCTGTCAAAAACAAGCAAGCAAGCAAACAAACAAAAAACTAAAAACCCAAACCCAAAATAACCAAATTAAACAACAAAAAATACATGTGTATAATTTCTGATCTCTGGACTCTATTTTTTCCATCCTGAGAACAGAATCCAGGGCATCCTATATACTAGGCTAGCATGTTACCGGAATAGGAGCCCCAGCTCATATTTTTGAGACATAGTTTAGCCTTCTATTCATTCTGTAATCAAAGCTGGCCTTGAATTTCTGACCTTTCTGCATCAATAAAATAAGTTAGCTTGATTCCTTAGGAGACTTGGAGTTTATCCCTGGGACTCATTTCATACTTGAAAACTTATTAGGTGAGCTGGCAAAATGACTCAGCAGATAAAAGGGACCTTCCCTCAAATATGATGACCTAGATTCAATCCCTTAGACCACATAGGAAAACTGATTCCAATTTCTGCAAGTTATCCTTTGACTTCCATACACATAGTGTGACACACATACACACACACACACACACACACACACACACACACACACACACACACACTCACACACACACACACACACACACACCAAAATATTACAAGGCAAATTTGATTATCCTGTTAGAGGTAAGGAAAGTAGACATAGAAGTCACCAATATTATCCAAGATTATAAGCTGGGTATTAGTGGTATCTGAAGTTTGAGCCAGAATGTTTTTGCTGTAAGTTTTGACTCAGTGGCTATGGCACCCTTCCTCATTTTTTCATTCTAAAACTACCAAGGTTACCTATAAAGCAGGTTTTCTCAAATTCAACACTGCCAAGCCATCTGGGTTATCTTACCCTGTTGTGGGAATGGGGAGGGTAGGTGAAAGCCCCAGACAAGACTGGTCCCCAATGTGTAGGATTCTCAGAATCCTCTGACATTGTCCCAATAGATATTAACTGCATCTCCACCTCAAGCTGTAACAGGCAGAATCCCACAGACCTTGTTATATGTCTGACTACCAACTGCAAACACAAAATGACTTTAGCTGGCTACCCTTACTCTGTATAGGAGTCAGTTTGCTACATTTATGTACTGTGAATGACTTGACTTAACATTTTGTAAATGAGTAGAATTTGAAAGTATTGGCAGGTATTATCATCTATGTATTTTTATTTTATAAGTGTTTTTGCCTTCATGAGTGCATGTTCATGGTGTCCATGCAACGTCCATGGTGGACAGGAGACTATGTCAGGTAACCCTAGAATTGGAATTATGGATAGGTATGTGTTGGGGTATGCCACAGCACCCACAGAATGGACTGGGTTCCCCTGGGAGGCAAACTGGGGCTGTAAGGAGACTAAATGGGAGAGGAAGAAAGATGCCAAGTCCATTCCCTGACTAAAGCATCTCTGATTTTACTTAGGAAAGTTTGTGGGTTAAAAGAGGGTAGGTCCCACCCACAGTCAGTTCTGTGCAGGCTCCTGGGTAGAGTTTGAAGTCCCAAGGCTGTCTCAGTAGGAAGCAGGAAGTGGGTGAGGCACAGCTGGCAGACAGGTAGCAGGATTCTGAAAAAGTGCAGGTGCAGTTAGCACAACAAAAGAGAATGTAGCTTCCTGTGGCATGCCTTCCTTCCGAGGCAGCAGGTCTGCTCTCAGCCTGAAGCGTCTGAGGAAGGGGGTTACAGGTATGAGCCACCATGTTGGTGCTAAAAACTGAACTCTGGTTTTCTGGGAGAAAAGCCAAATGCTCTTAACCACTGAGCCATGTCTCCAGCTCCTTGAATTAACTTACTAACTGTAGAATGTATTCCTTTCTCTCCTGTTACAGGGAAAGGCTTCTCACTGGTTGGAATCATATTTGCTCTGTGTTCATAAGCAGTAAGGACATTCAGGAACTCCAAATGAAAGACACTAATCTCAGTGAATCAGCATTTTCAGTCTTGTATAATAATTTGAAGTACCACAACGACACCCTTAACGTTCTTGTGTAAGTTAGAAGTTTATTTGATTTAAGCATACAGCAGAAGTAACAGACTAGCCTTTCCACCATCTCTTAGCTAACAGCATAAATGAAGGCTTGTACAGTCTAAAGTAGAATCTTATTGTCTTATGACTTCTAATGTATGTTGCTAACTATTCTTCCTTGAGGGGTGTCCCATGAATTATAAGATGATATGAGAAAGAGAGAGAGAGAGAAAGAGAGAGAGAGAGAGAGAGAGTTAGGGGTGGGGGATTTCTGCTGTTTAGATGCTAGTAGCTTCCTAGTGTAATAGCAAACCTTGTCTTCACATGTTTCCACACAAGTTCCATATGTAAGAGAACAATCACCCAGTTTGAGAGCCAGTGAGCTGTGTCACTTGTTTACAAAATTAGAGTTATATGATTATTGCGAAATATAGGATCTTGCCAAAGATAACAGCACAGACTGTGTGGAAACCAATGGATACCACTCTTTGTTTTGCAGGGCAAATAATGTGTTCTTTGTATGTGAAAAGTACCTGTTCTTTGAGTTGATTCAGAACTGCAATTTACAGCACTTGAACCTCAGCCTCACGATCCTCTCCCCCAGTGATGTGAAACTTTTGTGTGATGTCTTGAACCAGGCAGAGTGCAACATAGAAAAACTTGTGTAAGTCTCTCACTGACTCCCCTCAAATGAGGCATACATACTAATTTTGATCCACTTGACCTAAGAAATGGTAGGAAAAAAATTTTTTACTGGATTTAGAATTTCAGCTTCTGGGCCATCACTACAGGAAATCAAGGTAGCAAAACCTGGATGCATAGTCAATCACACGCACTGTCAATCACATGCACTGTCAATCACATGCACTGTCAATCACACGCACTGTCAAAACCTGGATGCATAGTCAATCACACGCACTGTCAAAACCTGGATGCATAGTCAATCACACGCATTGTCAAGACCTGGATGCATGTCAATCACACGCACTGTCAAAACCTGGATGCATGTCAATCACACGCACTGTCAAGACCTGGATGCATAGTCAATCACACGCACTGTCAAAACCTGGATGCATAGTCAATCACACGCATTGTCAAGACCTGGATGCATAGTCAATCACACGCACTGTCAAAACCTGGATGCATAGTCAATCACACGCACTGTCAAGAGCAAAGAGCAGTGGATCGATGCACACATGCTAGTGCTTAACTTTCTTCACACTTATACAGGTCAGGATCCTGTTTCCTGAGGAATGGTGCCCCCACCAGTGGTGGAGTCTTACTACCCCAGTTAATTTCATTAAGACATTGCCCATAAACATGCCTACAGGCCATCCTTATCTTGAGAACCCCTCTTTGAGACTCCCTTTCTAGATAACTCTAGTTTGTGTCAAGGTGACAAAACCATCACAGGACTACAGTTTTGTTTTTGTTTTTGTTTTTGTTTTTATTATATGTGAGTACACTGTAGCTGTCCTCAGACACTCCAGAAGAGGGAGCCAGATCTCGTTATGGATGGTTGTGAGCCACCACATGGTTGCTGGGATTTGAACTTATCACCTTTGGAAGAGCAGTCGGGTGCTCTTACCCGCTGAGCCATCTCACCAGCCCCCAGGACTACAGTTTTTAATTTGTGTACTTGTGTCCTATTTTTCTATTGTTCATGTGTAGATTTTCTCACTATGAAACCTGATCTCAGCTAGTCAACGAGATGGATCAGTGGATTAAGGCACTTGCTGCCAACCCCACAACCCGAGTTCTATTCCCAGGACCCAGACCCACATGGCGAAAGGAAAGAACCAACTTCCACAAGTTGTTCTCTTTTGTTCCACATTCTCCACATTGTCCTTTGCATGCTATAGCATATGTAATAGTGCAAGCATACAACATGAAAATAAATAAATAAATGAAATTGATAATACTTTAAAACACTAGGTTGTTATGAGCTATTGTTGCTCTTCCAGAGGTCCAGAGTTCAATATTCATCCCCAACATGGTGGTTCACAACCATCTGTAAGTCTAGTTCCACAGGATCTTATAACTTCTTTCATGTGCAGGCACCAAGTATTCATGTGGTACACAGACATACACAGGCAAAACTCACATGAAACAAAAGAAATGTAAGTCTAATTTAAATTTTTCTTAAATTGAACTGATTATGGAATGTGAAGTTAATTTCTAGATGGGTTTATCCACTTTGGAAACCATTACTTTGCTTCAGATTCATGACTGCCACTGTAACTTAGAACTCAGAACTCTAACAGCTGAGTGTACTTTCTGTGGCTCCATGAAAGGTGGGGGCTTACCTGAACCATTCATGGAAAGTGTTCATACCAGAAAGTTGCAATTCTGACTGATAGTAAGCTAGGTGAAAAACCTGTGGCTATTGATAATATCTAGATGGATCTCAGATATTGTTGGTGGCAAGAATTTGATTCAAAAAGATGTCATGTGGTTCGTATATAAAGTTTAAAATGGAAAGGACTGTGGTATTAGAGGCAAGGAGAGTGGTTCCTGGTTGCAGCTAGTGATAGAAAATGGGGTGGGAATGAATATGGAGGACTACAGTTCCTAATATATGCACTTTATCTGAATTTTCTGCCCTGGGTACTGTTAATCTTATAGTTCTCTGATAACCGTGCATCAACTTCGAATGACTGAGTTTATTGAATGCTATAGCAAGAAAAACTAATAACTAACTAAAATAAATAGCAACTAGCAGAAAGATGCTACAGATAGCTAGCAAATTATCCTCGTTCTGACACATCATCAGAGGAGACTAGGATAGCCCAATGAGAGTGAAAACTAAAAATGACATCATATAAGAACCTACACACATCCAGAGGAAATTGACTGAAGAAACATCTCTGAAGCAATCAGAGGGTAATCCTAATCTCATGTCCTGGGAGGAGGAGCAAGGTGTCCATTTCAGATGCCAAAGTTAAAGAAAAAACAATAGCAGATGGATAATGGCTGTAATAACATGAGCGAGACAGGTGCCTTGGCTCATCCGTCCTAAATGACTGGAGAGATCTCCACACAGCCCTGCTGGAGGTCCAAGCAGAATAGAGATGTCTTTCCACTCATGTGTCCCATCCAGACTTCACTTGTATGATGTATGCCATTATTATAGTCTTATGGCATAAACAACAGTAACTTTGGTTGGCACTGGCTTACCTTCCAGCCATTCTCGGGAGCAGAGTTTTCACTCTTGTTTGTGACTACTCACCTCACTTCTTATTGCAGATCAAGAGAGTCTAGCCCATATATAGACAAAGAGTCTTAGAGGACATTTACAATATGCATGCTTCAGTCTAGGACAGGAAAGCCCTCCTAGCTCTCGGCATTCAATTTCAGCAAGCTTAAACAGCACATCACAATGTATAAATATAGCTTATGTTACATCTGATAACTCAAGGGAATCACACACACACACACACACACACACACACACACACACACACACCAATAAATACATGTACATTTTAAACTGATCTGGAAACATTGCTTATAAGCAATGGTTATAAGCACTTGTTTTCATGTAGTGAATCTAGCTTTAAGCTCTGTCTCAGCACTTACACTGTACCACTTATACAGCTTACAACTACCTATAACTCTAGTTCTACGGGCTATGGCAGCCACTTGCTGTCCTCTATAGGCAAAAGGCACATATGTCATACACATATATACATGCAGGCATATTCTCATACAAATTACAAATAATTTTTAAAAAATAAATAACATGAACTAACTAGTTCCCCCTGCGCTCATGTCTCTAGCTGCATATATAGAAGAAGATGGCCTAGTTGGCCATCATTGGGAGGAGAGGCCCCTTGGTCATACAGACTCTATATGCCCCAGAACAGGGGAATGCCAGGGCCATTACGTGGGAGGGGGTGGGTAGGGGAGCAGGGCGGGGACG
>LR749573.1:2420727-2506607 GCA_902729485.2 Mus minutoides | reverse complement strand
TAAACTCACAAGAAAAACAACAAAGGAAATAATATTTTCCCAAGGAGTTATTGATTGTCCAGGTTGTTGTATGAAGAAGATATAGCACCAGACTGTGAACACAAAATGCAAAGACACAGAAATAAATATTTTTATAAATATAAATATATTAATAAATATTTTATAAATATAAATATATTTTATAAATATAAATATTTTAGAAAATGCAAAGACACAGAAGGTAAGGACTAGCCCTTTACCAGCTGAAATTGTTTTAACGCAATTTGACTGAAATCTTCAAGAAATAAATGCCAGAATATTGTCAGTGGAGTACAATTATATAAAATTTTCAAAGTGTCAAATGAAAAAAATAATAATAATAAATAAATAAATAAATAACAATGGCAAGTTCTGAGAAGTATCACACCTTCATGGGGAAAGCAAATTAAAATGTTATAACGACAGAGAAGCACATGATGTTATCATTTTCCTGCAGGGTAGCAGCTTGTAGCATTTCACCTGATGACTGCAAGGTCTTTGCCTCCGTCCTGATCAGCAGCAAGACCTTGAAGCATCTTAATTTGGCCTCCAACACCTTGGACAAAGGGATAGCCTCACTGTGCAAGTCTTTGTGCCACCCAGACTGCATTCTCGAGCACTTAGTGTAAGTAGCCTTGGGAGGTGGGGTGCACTGTAGAGACTGTAGAAATAGTTTGAACATGGACTCTGCTTACTAAAATCTCCCTATTGTGTGTCTGAGGAAATGGCTCAGGGGGTGGGAGTACTTTCTGTGCTGATATCAGCAGTAAATGATGCCTGCAATCCCAGAGCTGAGAAATGAAATGGGTGGGTCCTAGAACTCAAGGATTAGTCTTGGTGAGTCCCCTTTTTAAAACAAGGCAGAGAGCAATTGGGGAAGACACCAGCACCAGCATCAGCCTCCACACACAGGAGCACACATGCCGCATACACATCCTTAGATTTCCAAGGCAACATGGAAATCTCAACATGCCTAATCTCAGCAGAGTGATTTATTCCAAAACATTAAAGGACAAAACATTTCCTGTGGGAAAGTGGCATCTGTGTGCAGGAAAGCTGGCTGTGAATCTTGATAGGGGTAATGTGAGGGTATTGTTTGCATTAATAGTACAGTTACTCAGCCTCTCTTTCCTTGGCATTAGAATGCAACAAAATGGTGCTTTGGTGGGTCTGCATTTTTTCTTTCCTCGAATTGTCCTAGCTTTCTGTGTTTACCTGCTATTAGAGCAAAATAGTCTCTAGGA
The DNA here is from genome assembly GCA_902729485.2 of Mus minutoides. Taxonomy (NCBI): domain Eukaryota; kingdom Metazoa; phylum Chordata; class Mammalia; order Rodentia; family Muridae; genus Mus; species Mus minutoides. The sequence continues at coordinate 2,505,345 of LR749573.1, read as the reverse complement.
ATCCTGTCCATGGACCACAACATTCTGTGACACCACACAGACAACTTAACTAGTTTTAATATCTTCCCATTGATATAGTCCCACAGCATAAGTTTCAAAGCACAACCCTAAGAAACATATATAAGCACATGGGGCTGGAGAGATGGCTCAGTGATTAAGAACATATGCATTGATCTTCCAGAAGACCCATTTGTTTCCTGGCACTCATGTCAAAAAACTTAACCACTGTTCCCCTAGGCCTGAGGAATCAAAGGACTCCACAAGCGCCCTCCCTCACATAGACAGACCCACATACAGCACAGACAAATACAATAATTAAAACATGCACTGACTCAGATACATGCAAGGTTTGTTTGTACATATCTATAGTTCCAACTGTGCAGGAGTCTGAGACAGGGGGATTTCAAGTTCAAGTTCAACCTTCAAAAAAATGTCCTGTAAAAATGGAAGTAGAAAACCAATTCCAGAAAGCTATTCTCTGTAGTATGTAATCACATACATCATATACACATATCCACACATTATTTACATTTTTATTGGTTCTGAACTTAACATTTGTAGATTATTTTTCTTGTTATTTCCTAATCAACATGGGAAAAGTTAGTTGTTCTTTAAATTGTATTGTATATTATAAGGAGACTGGAGGAAGTTGGAACTAGTATATGGAAGAATAACAACAGGTTGGACACATGCTGACAATTGTACATAGAGCTCTTGAGTACCTTCAGAGTTCTTTTTGCATCCACAGTGATCCTAACACCACATCCATACTCACCCCAGCTACCTATATATACCAAGGGATTAATGTACTAAATTTCAAAAGCTGTTTGACTAAATTAAAGTCCCTATAGCAGATACACAGACCTGTTTCTATAACTTGTTTTTGGCATACAGAATGGGCTCTCAATTAGGGTAGTCACAGAGTCATTGCCTTTTAACTCCTTGGTCTCATCTCATACTGAATGTGTTGCTCTTGTAATTGTGGACGGAATAAACAAGTAGGCTAGCAAGGAAGAAAATTCAGACCTTTAGAACATGAGAGAGAGGCCTGATGTTTTGGAGAGGGCTAATGATTGTGATTTTTCATATCATGTATTACTATATATTTCATATTATGGTGGTTAGTATTAGCTGTCACCCTGGCACAATATAGAATCAACTGAGAAGTAAGTCTCAAGTGTCTAATCAGGAAGGCCCATGATCATGTCAGGGAGAGATTGTTTTCACTATGCTAATTGTTCTGTGGAGGCAGAGCCCACAGTGGGCAGCACCATTGTCCTGGGTTTGGGCCCTGGATTATTCAAGAATGAAAATTAATCATGCATGTATGAATTCTCTGTACCCTTAACTCTAGATGTGATCTGTTCAACGTTTCTGTCTCCTTCACTTCACACAATGAGAGTGTAAACTGGAATATGGAGAATCAGAAATGAAATATATATATATATATATATATATATATATATATATATATATATATATATATATATATATATTTTAAATATATTTTATACTGTTTATTACACAAGACAAAATGGATGTTTTTGTCATATTAAAATAATCATGTAGCTTTAAAAGTATCATTAGAGCCAGTAATGGAGGTATTGCTAATATAAAGGATGTAGGTTAGCATCAGGTAAGGTCTTTAAAACATAACCATTGTCATTCAGTTACTCAGTTTCAATGCTAGATCCTCTGCAACTCAAAATAAATGAAAGATTTATTTGGATAAGCCAGAAGTTCCTCCTCTTGCTTGAATAATTACTGTTACTATGTGTAAATGTTATATTTTTCCCTCTCATACACCCCTTTTACCTCTACAGTTTGGCCAACTGCTCCCTCAGTGAGCAATGCTGGGACTACCTATCCGAAGTTCTTAGGCAGAACAAAACCTTGAGCCACCTAGACATCAGCTCCAATGACCTGAAGGATGAAGGGCTAAAGGTTCTTTGTAGAGCTCTGACTCTCCCAGACAGTGTCCTGAATTCACTATGGTAGGTGTCTTTGAGATTGGACTTGCAGGCCCTCTTAAGGAATATATAACATATATATATATATATATATATATATATATATATATATATATATATATATATATATGCCTAAGAAGATGGAGGGTATAGTCACTCACCTCAGGTTCCTGAAGACTCTTTCCTGAGGACAGATATCTGCCTTGACTTCTGTATCATACATGCCTTTGGTATGTGGTAGGCAGCCACTTGGAATATAGACACAAAGAACTAAGGTAAAGAAAGGAACTATGGCTTGAGTCCAAGGGATGACTATGATTGGAGTGGGTACTAGAAGATGAATAGGTATCACCAGATGAAATATTGTACCCCAAATTCTAGTTAGAAGGGTCTTTAGTGATTTTTTGTAATCATTGTGACTTTGAAATATCTGACAGTAGAAACTTAAGGGAGTCAAGATTCATTGTATTCATGGTATGGAATGGTCTAATCTCTCCTGGCAGATCAAAGCATGATACAGTGGCCTCATGGTAGTAGGAGTGTGTATAAAAATTCTTCACATCTTTGTGGATCAGGAGGCTTAGTATGGAACCAAAATCATGGTTGTTCTAGGATACAACCTTCAAGCCCACAAGCAGTGGTCCACAACTCACTGTTAGACCCTAATATTTCATAGGTTCCACTACTTACCAAATCAATTTCTGGGGATTAAGTTAGGTTTTTAAACATAGGAGCTTGTACGAGACACGTCATGTCCAGAGAATGAGGAAGACATGGAAGAGAGGACCCCAAAATGTATGTGTGAATTAGTTATTGTGTATAGAAATTCTACCATGGAAAAATAAATAGCAGTGTAACAGTAATGAGAAGAGAAATGTCAGCTGTCTTGTTTTCTTTTTCTTTTTTTTTTCTTTCATTTCTTTTTCTTTTTTCTTTCCTTTTTTTCTTTGTTTGTTTGTTTGTTTGTTTGTTTGTTTGTTTGGACAGGGTTTCTCTGTGTAGCCCTAGCTGTCCTGGAACTTACTCTGTAGACCAGGCTGGCCTGCCTCTGCCTCCCAAGTCCTGGGATTAAAGGCATGTGCCACCACTGCCCAGCAGGAATTGGACTCTGCAATGGGCCTGGAATTGAACCCAGGCCTCCCACATGGCAGGTGAGAATTCTACCACTGAACCACCCATCATGCCCTTTGTTTTCAAATTATAAAATCAAAAAGTATTTGAATAATTTAGTGTGGAGGTTGTTTTAATCATGCCAAGTAGAATGGTATTCCATGATCAAATGGCTTTTGGTGAGAAATCCAGATGTGTGAGACTAGTAGAACACTGTTAATTAATCTGTTGTCAAATCTCAGAATCACATTTTTGTCTTCTCTCGAAAGGGGGAAAAGCATAAAATGAAAGCACAAAGTAGAATCTATTTTTCCCTCCATCAATGTCTGTCTTTGGGTATTTTAGAATCTAAAACCCACTAAAGGTATAATATAGGATATATTTTAAACATTAAAAGTACCAATGTTTTCCCACCACTATAAAGAATGAAGAAAAAGTAGTTTAAAAGTATAAAACACTTGAGATTTTTAAAAATACTGTATTTTTCTTTTAAAATATGTTGGGGGAGAGAAAATCAAGTTTTATCCAATTTTGTGACACTTAGTATATCATTCATCCTCTAAGGTAGACACCATACACTGTTTTACAAACTGTGCTATAATGAAACCCTATAAAAAAAAGAATAAAAAAAAATATGGTACTTTTAAAAACCCTAAAATACAAACACATCAAGAATATAAAGTGGAAAACTACACTCAAAATAAATAGATGAAATAGTTGTTTGAGAGCTGGAAAGATAGCTTATCAGTACATAGCTCTTGCTTCTATTGAATTGAATCTGTTTGGTTCCCAGCACTGAAGTCCAGAGATTCAATACCATCTGTAACTCTAGCTCTGGGAAACCTGAGCAGCTCCCTTGTCCTTTGTACCTATGTGCACGTGAGATTCACACTGAGATTTCAGAAATCAGCACAGAATGGGCTCATCAGAAATAAGCCCATCATGCAAGGCAAGTGGATCAAAGATAATAATAATAAAAAAAAAGCTATTTCAATAAGTGTTCCCAGTCAGCAACTACTCTTGTAGTTGCAAAGGCTGTGACACCATGTCATCTTTCCTCCCTTAATATAAAGTGTGAATCTTGAAAGCTGTACAGCAGCCACTCCTACCCATAATGTCCAACTCCATTTTCTTAGGAGTTTCCTATAATCAATCATTGCTCAAAAGCATTATTTAAAATAATACATTTTTAACTTTTAAAAGTTTTTTTTTTGCTTCACACTTTATGTCTCTGTGCTTCTGAGTGCATCTTGTGTGTACATGTACCTGAGGAGGTTGCAAAAGAAAATCAGATCCCCTGTACCTGAAGTTATAGGTGGTTATGAGCTGTGCCAAATAGGTTTTGGCAAACAAACCTGTGCCTTTTGCAGAAGAAGTGTGCTCTTAACTTCTGAGCTACCTTTTCAGCCCCCTATTTTAACTTTTATTACACTGTATTGCAGTTCATCTTCAAGGCTATTGCTAATATCTTAGTTTGCTTAGTATACTCCCTTTTCATTGTCTATGAACCACTGAGAAGATTATGTTTTCTGAGAGGCTCGGTGCTATCTGAAGTTTCAGGCATCAAAGACTTGTGAAACACTTCCTCTTCAGATCCAGAAGTAACCACTACATTGTAAATTTTCTCTTGAAGTTTGAGACATTGTCTCATCACCACTAGTGGTTGCCAGGACCTGGCTGAAGTCTTGAGGAACAACCAGAACCTGACCAGCCTGCATGTTTCAAACAATAAGCTAGAAGACGCTGGTGTGAAGCTCCTGTGTGATGCTATAAAACATCCCAACTGCCACTTAGAGGATCTTGGGTAGGTGTCATCAAAGTTATAGCTGTAGCTTTGAGGGTGCCGAAAGGTGGGTGATTGATGTAGAAAAAGAAATTAAAACTCCATGGGGGGCTGGAGAGATAGATGGCTCAGTGGTTAAGAGCACTGGCTGTTCTTCCAGAGGAACCAGGTTTATTTCCCAGTACCCACAAGGTAGCTCAGAACTGTCTCTGACTCCAGTTTCAGGAGACCTGCTATCTTCATACAAAGAATTAATGTAGCCAAAATAATAAAATGAAAATAAAAAGCAAATAAATGAATGAATGAATGAATGAATGAATGAATAGCTTTATAGAGGCAACCTAATAGCTAGCAGTGGTTGTATAAATAAGCTACTCTATAAGATCAAGCCTAGAAGCAATGAGTCTTTTCAATTAGCCAGATAAGGGGATGATGCATGGATAGATGTCTAGATAGATGGATGAAAAGATGCATGGATATACAGGTGGATGCCAATTTGGATGAGTGAGGGCATAGATGGGTGGATGGCTGAGGGTTGCATGCAAGGAATAAATGTTTTTTATGTTGTTGAATGGATATATATTTATTGAATGAATGCATAGATGATTGTATGTATGGATGTGTGGATGGGTTGGTTGGTGATTAAAGGTTGCAGGCATTGATAGATGGTTATATTAATGGGTGGAAGCATGCATAGGTCAGATAGCTCTTATATGCATGGGTATATAGATAGTTAGATGGATACATGGATGCATGGCCACTGGAGATGACAGAAGTACCTTGATTATATCTCTTTGACTTGTTTGAGTGGACTAACTGATATAGCAACTGCTTTGGCTGGCATGAGAAAAATAAATTGAGTGTCTCATACAACAGAGATTTATTGATAAACACAGTTGTAGATGCTATGAGTGAGATTATGCTACTAAAAGGGATAGCTCCTTTGGAGGACCAAGATAAGAAGATATTACAGGCTTTTTTTCTTTTTTTTTTTTATTGACTTGAAAGTTGCTCACTTTTCCATGTGTCTTCACAGATATGCAAAACACCCTAGTTTCATCATTATCTTAGTTGCCTCTGTAAAGGCTCTGTATCAAAATCCAGTCCCATAGGACACTGGGAATTAGAACTTCAACACATAGATTTTGATTGTATGTAGTCCAGTTAATGGCAGAATGAAATCTCAATGGTTCATATCAAAAGGTATCAAGGTACTTGAAATGTAGGCTTGGAAATTACTATCACTTCACTGTATTACTCAGTATGAGGTACAATTTCATCCTAGGTTCAAGGGCTGGGACAGCACACCATTAGTGGAACTATTAGTTCACCACAGACATGGATACTAAGAATGGGCAATTGTAGTCACATCTGCCAATCAAGGGTTAATTTGATGTCATGGACACTGGGCTTTTAAGAGCCTGTCCTCAAAGGTTATGGAGTGACCTTAGGCCTAATGATTAAGTTACTTCTCAAACACAGGCCTTACCAATTTGACATAGAAGTGTTCTTTTTTTGTTGTAGGCTGGAAGCCTGTGAGCTAACTGGTGCCTGTTGTGAGGACCTTGCTTCTACATTTACCCAGTGTAAGACTCTGTGGGCAATGAACCTGATGAAGAACGCCTTGGACTACAATGGGTTGGTTGTCCTATGTGAAGCTTTGAAACAGCAAACGTGTGCCACATATGTACTTGGGTGAGCTGGCCTCTGATCCTCTTGGTAGGGATAAACTGAGATCTTAAATGTGTAGGTAATAATCATTTAAGATAGAAATATGAGTTCAGGCCATAGAGTGTTTGCCTTACAAGTATAGGAACCACAGTTCCTACAGAACCTACAGAAAACCTCAGAAACTACATGAACAATCCAGGCATGGGGTTTGCAATTATAACCTCAGTATTAGAAAGATAAATACAGGAGTATCCTTAATGTTCACTGGGAAGCCAATCTACTCAAATTGGTGAGAGACCCTTTCTCAAAAATCAAGTATAATACCTGATGTTGACCTCTGACCTCTGCATGTTCACATACACACCCAAAATGCAAATAACTCAATAATAAGGTCATTGGTTACACCAACGGTTTTCCTGCCATTGCTGTACCAGTACACATATCTTGTGAAACTCCACCTGTTACTGAGAGACTATGGGCAGTTAATTAGTATCTGGTGAGGGTATGCTATAAAATATATATTTTTTTGATTCTGTCTCTTTTTTTAATAATTTGCTTTATATTATTTATTGGTTATTTTACTTATTTACATTTCAAATGTTATCCCCCTTCCTGATTTACCCCCCACAAACTCACTATCCTATCCTCCAACTGCTTCTATGAGGGAGTTCCCCTATCCACCCACCCACCTAGCTCACCACCCTAGAATTCTCCTACATTAGGGTATCAAGTCTCCACAGGACCAAAGCCCTCCCTCCCACTGATGCCAGATAAGGCAATCCTCTGTCACATAAGCAGCTGGAGCCATGGGTCCCTCTTTGGTTGGTGGTTTAATCCCTGGCAGCTCTTTGGGTTCTGGTTGGCTGATATTGTTCTTCCTTTGGGGTTGAAAAACCTTTCAGCTCTTTCAGTCTTTTCACCAACTTCTCATTTGGGGTCCCCTTGCTAAGACTGATGCATGGCTGCAAGCATACACATCTGTATTGGTCAGGGTCTGGCAGAGCCTCTCAGGGAGCAGCCATACCAGGCTCCTGTCAGCAAGCACTTCTTGGCATCAGTAATAGTGTCTGGGTTTTGTGTTTGCAGATGGGATGAATCCCTAGGTGGAGCAGTCTCTGGAAAGCCTTTTATTCAGTCTCTGCTCTGCTCTTTTCTCCTGCATTTCCTTTAGATGGGAACAAATCTGTGTTAATATTTGTGAGATGGGTGGGTGATCCCATCCCTCAACTGAGGGCCATGCCTTACTTCTGAGTATGGTCTCTATAGAGTTTCTCTCTCCCCTGTGTTAAGTATTTCAGCCTATGTCATCCCTGTTTGGTCCTGTAAGCCTCTTGTTTCTTGGCATCTGGTACTTTCTTTCTTTTTTTTTTTTTTATTATTAGAGAAATTCTTCATTTACATTTCAAGTGTTATCCCAAAAGTCCCCGATACCCACCCCCGCCCTGCTCCCCTACCCTCCCCCTCCCACTATTTGGCCCTGGCATTCCCCTGTACTGGGGCATATAAACATTGCTAGACCAGGGGCCTTTCCTCCCGCATAATGGCCAACTAGGCCATCTTCTAATACATATGCAGCTAGAGACATGAGCTCTGGGGGTTCTGATTAGTTCATATTGTTGTTCCATCTATGGGGTTGCAGACCCCTACAGCTCTTGGGTACTCTCTAGCTCCTACATTGGTACTTTCTAGTGGCTACCCCCAGTTCCCCATTCCCCACTGCTTCACACCTGTGTGCAATTTTCTCCCGTCTTTTCCCACACTTGATCCTGCCCACCTTTTCTCTCCAACTCTCTCTTCCTCTCAAGTCCCCCACTCTTATCTCCCATGATTATTTTCTTTCCCCCTTATAAGTAGGACTAAAGCATTCACATTTTGTTCTTTCTTCTTCATGAGCTTCATATGACCTACGAGGTGTATTGTGAATATTCTGAGCTTTTTTCATAAAATCCATGTATCAGTGAGTATATAGCATGTGTGTTCTTTTGTGATTAAGTTGCCACTTCACAATGATACTTTCTAGTTCCATCCATTTGCCTAAGAATTTCATGAAGTCATTATTTTTAATAGCTAATTAGTACTACATTTCAGAGGAACTGCCAAACTGTTTGCCAAAGTGGTTGTACCAGCTTGCAATCCCACCAGCAATGGAGGAGTGTTCCTCTTTCTCCACATCCTTGCCAGAATCTACAGTCACCTAAATTTTTTATCTTAGCCAATCTGACTGGTCTAACATGGAATTTCACGGTAATTTGGATTTGTATTTCCCTAAAGAACGTTAAACATTTCTTTTTATTTTTCTTCTTTTTTAAAAAATTTATTTATTTATTAGATAATTTCTTCATTTACATTTCAAGTGTTATCTCATAAGTCCCCTATACCCTCCCCCTGTCCTGTTCCCCTACCCACCCACTCCCACTACTTGGCCCTGGCATTTCCCTGTACTGGGGCATATAAACATTGTTAGACCAAGGCCTTTCTTACCCAATAATGGCCAACTAGGCCATCATCTAATACATATGCAGCTAGAGACATGAATCTGGGGGTTCTGATTAGTTCATATTGTTGTTCCATCTATAGGGTTGCAGACCCCTACAGCTCTTGGGTACCCTCTCTAGCTCCTAAATTGGGGACCCTGTATTCTGCCCTATAGATGATTGTGAGCATCCACTTCTGTATTTGTCAGGGAGTGTCAAAGCCTCACAGGAGACAGCTATATCAGGGTCATTTCAGCAATATCCTGCTGGCTTATGCAGTAGTGTCTGCATTTGGTGGCTAATTATGTGATGGACCACCTGGGTGGGGCAGTCTCTGGATGGTATATCCTTTCATTTTAGCTCCAAACTTTGTCTCTGCACCTCCTTCCATGTATATTTTAATCCCTATTCTAGGGAGGAATGAAGTATCCACCTGTTTGTCTTTCTTGATTTTCTTGTGTTTTGGAAATTGTATCTTTGGTATTCTAGGTTTCCGGGCTAATATCCGCTTATCAGTAAGTGCATATTAAGTGACTTCTTTTGTGATTGGGTTACCTCACTCAGGATGATATCCTCCAGATACATCCATTTGCTCAGGAATTTCAAAAATTCATTGTTTTTAATAGCTGAGTAGTACTCCATTGTGTAAATGTACCACATTTTCTGTATCCATTCCTCTGTTGAGGGACGTCTGGGTTCTTTCCAGCTTCTGGCTATTATAAATAAGGCTGCTATGAAGATAGTGGAGCATGTGTCCTTGTTACCAGTTAGAATATCTTCTGGGTATATGCCCAGTAGAGGTATTGCTGGATCAATTGGTAGTACTATGTCCAATTTTCTGAGAAACTGACAGACTGATTTCCAGAGTGGTTGTACAAGCTTGCAATCCCACCAGCAATGAAGGAGTGTTCCTCTTTCTTCACATCCTCGCGAGCATCTGCTGTCACCTGAATTTTTGATCTTAGCCATTCTGATTGGTGTGAGGTGGAATCTCAGGGTTGTTTTGATTTGCATTTCTCTGATGATTAAGGATTTCGCACATTTTTTAATGTGCTTCTCAGCCCTTTGGCATTCTTCAGTTGAGGATTCTTTGTTTAGCTCTGTACCCCATTTTTTAATGGGGTTATTTGAATTTCTGGAGTCCAGCTTCTTGAGCTCTTTGTAAATATTGGATATTAGCCTCCTATCAGATTTAGGATTGGTAAAACAAAATCTTTCTCAATCCGTTGGAGGCCTTTTTGTCTTATTGACAGTATCTTTTGCTTTACAGAAGCTTTGCAATTTTAAAAGGTCCCATTTGCCGATTTGTGATCTTACAGCACAGGCCATTGGTGTTCTGTTTAGGAATTTTACCCCTGTGCCCATATCTTCCAGGGTTTTCCCCACTTTCTCCCCTATGAATTTCAGTGTCTCTGGTTTAATGTGGAGGTCTTTGATCCACTTAGACTTGAGCTTTGTACAAGGAGATAGGAATAGATCAATTCGCATTCTTCTACATATTGACTGCCAGTTGTTGTGCCAGCACCATTCCTTGAAAATGCTCTTTTTTCCACTGGATGGTTTTAGCTCCCTTGTCAAAGATAGGGTGACAAAAGGTGTGTGGGTTCATTTCTGGGTCTTCAATTCTATTCCATTGGTCTACCTGTCTGTCGCTGTACCAGTACCAAGCAGTTTTTATTACAATTGCTCTGTAGTACAGCTTGAGGTCAGGCATGGTGATTCGACCAGAGGTTCTTTTATTATTGAGGATAGTTTTTGCTATCCTAGGTTTTTATTATTCCAGATCCCTTTGTATCTCAGTGAAGAATTGAGTTGGAGTTTTGATAGTGATTGCGTTAAATCTGTACATTGCTTTCATCAGGATAGCCATTTTGACTATATTAGTCCTGCCAATCCATGAGCATGGGGGATCTTTCCATCTTCTGAGATCTTCTTCAATTTCTTTCTTCAGAGACTTGAAATTCTTGTCATACAGATCTTTCACTTCCTTCGTTACAATCACACCAAGGTATTTATATTATTTGTGACTATTCTAAAGCGTGTTGCTTCCCTAGTTTCTTTCTCAGACAGTTTATCTTTGGTGTAGATAAAGGCCACTCATTTGTTTGAGTTAATTTTATATCCAGCTACTGTGATGAAGCTGTTTATCAGGTTTAGGAGTTCTCTGGTGGAATCTTTATGGTCATTTATATATACTATCATATCATCTGCAAATAGTGATATTTTGACTTCTTCCTTTCCAATTTGTATCCCCTTGATCTCCTTTTGTTGTCAAATTGCTGTAGCTAGGACTTCAAGTATTATATTTATTAGGTAGGGAGAAAGTGGGCAGCCTTGTCTAGTCCATGATTTTAGTGGGATTGCTTCCAGCTTCTCTCCATTCAGTTTGATGTTGGCTACTTGTTTGTTGTATATTGCTTTTATTATGGTTAGGTATGGGCCTTGAATCCCTGATCTTTCCATGACCTTTATCATGAAATGGTGCTGGATTTTGTCAAATGCTTTCTCAGCATCTAAGGGGATGATCATGTGATTTTTGTCTTTGAGTTTGTTTATATAGTGGATTACATTGATGGATTTCCGTATATTAAACCATCCCTGCATTCCTGGGATGAAGCCTACTTGGTCATGATGGATGATCGTTTTGATGTGTTCTTGGATTCGGTTTGCAAGGATTTTATTGAGTATTTTTGCATCAATATTCATAAGGGATATTGGTCTAAAGTTCTCTTTCTTTGTTGGATCTTTGTGTGGTTTAGGTATCAGAGTAATTGTCGGTTTGTAGAACAAATTGGGTAGAGTACCTTCTATTTCTATTTTGTGGAATAGCTTAAGGAGAGTTGGAATTAGGTCTTCTTTGAAGGTCTGATAGAACTCTGCACTAAACCCATCTGGTTGGGAGACTATTAATGACTGCTTCTATTTCTTTAGGGGAAATGGGAATGTTAAGATTGTTAATCTGATCATGATTTAATTTTGGTACCTGGTATCTGTCTACGAAATTGTCCATTTCATACAGGTTTTCCAGGTTTGTTGAGTATAGGCTTTTGTAGTAGGATCTGATGATGTTTTAGATTTCCTCAGGATCAGTTGTTATGTCTCCTTTTTCATTTCTGATTTTGTTAATTCAGATACTGTCCCTGTGCCCTCTAGTTAGTCTGGCTAAGGGTTTATCTATCTTGTTGATTTTTCTCAAAGAACCAGGTTTGGTTGATCCTTTGAATAGTTCTTTTTGTTTCTACTTGGTTGATTTCAGCTCTGAGTTTGATTATTTCCTGCCGTCTACTTCTCTTGGGTGAATTTGCTTCCTTTCGTTCTAGAGTTTCAAGGTGTGCTGTAAGACTGCTAGTATATTCTTTCTCTAGTTTCTTTTTGGAGGCACTCAGGGCTATGAGTTTTCCTCTTAGGACTGCTTTCTTTGTGTCCCATAAGTTTGGGTATGTTGTGGCTTCATTTTCATTAAACTCTAAAAAGTCTTTAATTTCTTTCTTTATTAGTTCCTTGACCAAAGTATCATTGAATAGAGTGTTGTTCAGTTTCCACGTGAATGTTGGCTTTCTATTATTTCTGGTGTTATTGAAGATCAACCTTAGTCCGTGGTGATCTGTTAGGATGCATGGGATAATTTCAATACTTTTGTATCTGTTAAGGCCTGTTTTGTGACCAATTATATGGTCAATTTTGGAGGAGGTACCATGAGATGCTGAGAAGAAGGTCTAACCTTTTGTTTTAGGATAAAATGTTCTATAGATATCTGTTAAATCCATTCATTTCATAACTTCTGTTAGTGTCCATGTATCTCTGTTTAGTTTCTAGTTCCAGGATGTGTCCATTGGTGAGAGTGGGGTGTTGAAGTCTCCCACTATTATTGTGTGAGGTGCAATGTGTGCTTTGAGCTTTACTAAATTTTCTTTAATGAATGTGGCTGCCTTACATTTGGAGCATAGATATTTAGAATTGAGAGTTTATTTTGGTGGATTTTGCCATTGATGAGTATTAAGTGCCCCTCCTTGTCTTTTTTGATAACTTTGGGTTGGAAGTCAATTTTATTTGATATTAGAATGGCTACTCCTGCTTGTTTCTTTGAGCTATTTGCTTGGAAAATTGTATTCCAGCCTTTTACTCTGAGGTAGTGTCTGTCTTTGTCTCTGAGGTACGTTTCCTGTAAGCAACAAAATTTTGGGTCTTGTTTGTGTAGCCAGTCTGTTAGTTTATGTCTTTTTATTGGGGAATTGAGTTAAGAGAAATTGATGTTAAGAGAAATCAAAGAAAAGTTAGTGTTACTTTCTGTCATTTTTTATGTTAAAGATGGGAGTCTGTTCTTGTGGCTATCTTCTTTTAGTTTTGTTAAAGGATTACTTTCTTATTTTTTCTATGGTATAGTTTCCATCTTTGGGTTGGTCTTTTCCCGTTATTATCCTTTGAAGGGCTGGATTCATGGAAAGATATTGTATGAATTTAGTTTTGTCATGGATAACTTCGGTTTCTCCATCTATGATAATTGACAGTTTTGCTGGGTATAGTAGCCTGGGCTGGCATTTGTGTTCTCTTAGTGTCATATAATATCTGTCCAGGATCTTCTAGCTTTCATAGTCTCTGGTGAGAAATCTGGAGTGATTCTAATAGGCCTGCCTTTATATATTACTTGACCTTTTTCCCTTACTGCTTTCAATATTCTGTCTTTATTTAGTGCATTTGTTGTTCTGATTATTATGTGTCAGGAGGAATTTCTTTTCTGGTCCATTCTGTTTGGAGTTCTGTAGGCTTCTTGTTTGTTCATGGGCATCTCTTTCTTTAGGTATGGGAAGTTTTCTTATATGATTTTGTTGAAGACATTTCCTGGCCCTTTAAATTGAGAATCTTCATTCTCATATACTCCTATTATCCGTAGGTTTGGTCTTCTCATTGTGTCCTGGATTTCTTGGATGTTTTTAGTTAGGATCTTTTTGCATTTTGCGTTTTCTTTGATTGTTGTGTCCATGATCTCTATGGAATCTTTTGCACATCAGATTCTCTCTTCCATCTCTTGTATTCTGTTGCTGATGCTCACATCTATGGTTCCTGATTTCTTTCCTAGGGTTTCTATATCCAGAGTTGTCTCTCTTTGGGTTTTATTCTGAGTTTCTACTTCCATTTTTAGATCTTGAATGGTTTTCTTCAATTCCATCACCTGTTTGGTTGTGTTTTCCTGTAGTTCCTTAAGGGATTTTTGCATTTCTTCTCCCTGTTTAGCAGTGTTTGCCTGTAGCTCTTTAAGGGCTTCTACTTGTTTAGCAATGTTCTCTTGTGATTCCTTGAGGGATTTTTGTATTTCCTCTTTAATGGCTTCTACCTGTTTAGCAGTGTTCTCCTTGAAGAATTTTTGTTTTTCTTCTTTAAGGGCTTCTGCCTGTTTAGCATTGTTCTCGTGTATTTCTTTAAGTGTGTTATTAACGTCCTTCATATAATCTTCTACCATCATGATGAGATATGATTTAAAATCTGCGTCTTGCTTTTCAGGCATGTTGGGGTATCCAGTACTCATTGCAGTGGGCATACTGGGTTCTGATGATGCCCATTGTCCTTGGTTTCTGTTAGTGAGATTCTTATGTTTGCCTTTCGCCATCTGAAGATTTCTGATGTTAATGTCCAAGCTGTCACTGGTTTGAGCTTGATCCTCCTGTGATTCTGTTAGCCTCTGACAGCACTTCTAGTAGACCAACTCTCCCCGGAGATCCAGTGATCAGAGCACTCTCTGCAGGCAAGCTCTTCTCTTGCAAGTCCAGTGTCTAGCAGACTGGAGCTCTGATCCACTTCCTGAGTTCTAGGGTCAGAACTCTCACAGCAGGCTGCTTCTCTTCTGTAATCCCAAGGTGATACCAAGGTCCTGGGGTGTCGAGAGCACACAAACAGCCCTAGCTGCCTCCGCTGGGCTCAGAGAGAAGATGGCGGGGGTGGGGGGATGGCCCTGGCTGGATTAGACCCCAGCCTCTGGTTGGGTGGAGTTCCTCTGTTCCTGCTGCTGCTGGAACCAGAGCCCCCTCATTCCCAAAGCCAACACTGCACTCCACTCACCAGTAACCCCGAAGTGATCCTAATGTCCTGGGGTGTGGAAAGCTCACAAATGGCCCTAGCCATCTCCTCTGGGCTCAGAGGGAAGATGGCAGAGGTGTCCCTGGCTGGAAGAGGCCCCAGCCTCCAGTTGGGTGGAGTTCCTCTGTTCCTGCTACTGCTGGAACCAGACCCTCTGTGGTTCTCAGAGCCAACACTGCGCTCCACTTACCAGTAACCCGGAGGTGATCCAAATGTCCTGAGGTGTGGAGAGCACACAAGCGGCCCTAGCTGCCTCCGCTGGGCTCAGAGGGAAGATCTGAACATTTCTTTAGATGCTTCTTGGCCATTCAGGATTCCTTGGTTAAGAATTCTTTGTTTAGCTCTGTTGCCCATTTTAACATTGGTTTATTTGATTCTCTGGAGTCTAACTTTTTGGGTTCAATGCATATATTGCATATCATCCCTCTAATGAATATAGGGTTGGTAAAGATATTTTCCCAATCTGTAGGTTGTTGTTTTGTCCTGTTGACAGTGTCCTTTGCCTTAAAGAAGCCTTTCAATTTTATATTATATTTAGCTATAGTTGATCTTAGAGCCTGAGCCATTGGTATTCTGTTCAGGAAAATTTCCCCCATGCTAATGTGTTCAAGGCTATTTGCCACTTTCTCTTCTATTAGATTCAGTATATCTGTTTTTATGCTGAGGTCCTTGATCTACTTGGACTTGAACTTTGTACAAGGAGATAAGAATGGATCAATTGCATTGTTCTACATGCTGACCACCACTTGAGCCAGCACCATTTCTTGAATACGCTTTCTTTTTCCACTGGATGGTTTTGGCTCCTTTGTCCAAGATCAGGAGACCATATGTATGTGGGTTTAATTCTGGGTCTTCAATTCTATTCTATTGATTTACCTGTCTGTTGCTGTTCCAATATCATGTGATTTTTTTTTAATCACTATTGTTCTATAATACAGCTTGAGGTCAAGGATTGTGATTTCCCCAGAAGTTATCTTGTTGAGAATAGTATTCACTATCCTGGGTTTTTTGTTATTGCAGAAGAATTTGAGAATTGCTCTTTCTATCTCTTTGAAGAATTGAGTTAGAATTTTGATGGGGATTGCCTTGAATCTGTAGTTTGCTGTTCAACTCATTAGATGATGAAAAAGCATTTGACAAAATACAATACCCCTTCATTGTAATAGTCTTAGAAAGATCAGGAATTCAAGACCCATACCTAAACATAATAAAGGCAATATACAGCAAACAAATAGCCAACATCAAACTAAACGGAGAGAAACTTGAAGCAATCTCACTATAATCAGGGACCAGACAAGGCTGCCCACTCTCTCACTCTCTACTCAATATAGAGCAATTAGACAACAAAAGGAAGTCAAAGGGATGCAAATTATAAAGGAGAAAGTCAAGATATCTTATCTTCAGATGATATAATACATATAAGTGACCCCAAAAATTCCACCAGAGAACTCCTACAGCTGATAAAGAACTTCGGCAAAGTTACTGGATATAAAATTAACTCAAACAAATCAGTAGCCTTACTCTACTCAAATGATAAACAGACTGAGAATGATATTAAGGAAAGGACAGCCTTCACTATAGTTACAAGTATTATAAAATATCTTAGTGTGACTCTAACAAAGTAAGTGAAAGATCTGTATGACAAGATCTTCAAGTCTCTGAAGAAAGAAATCAAAGCAGATCTCAGAAGATTGAAAGATCTTCCATAAGCATGAATTGTCAGGATTAAAATAGTAAAAATGGCCATTTTACCATAAAATATTTTCAAAATTAAATAAATAAATAAATAAATCCAAGTAATGTTCTCTCACTTAGAATAGGGGACATATTGAAGGAGTATTAGATTAAGTATAAAGACCTTCCTTGTCTTGTGACTGATGAGTACCCAAGTACTAGTGATATTTGGTAGTACTATAATAATAATCCATCAAAATTCTTACAAATATGACTTTGTTTATACAGACAATCCTGACTTAAGATAGTCTGAATCTTCCCAGTCATTTCTTTCCTTTTTCTTCCAACATATTAGTTATTAATGACATGAGATATCATTTTAACATTTCAACATTTTTAATATTTTTGTATTGCAATTGATTTTTGCCCACCTGGAGATTAATGTGAATGCTCTGAGAATATTTTTAATAGTCTAAGGGATATAGGGCGGTCTATTTGTAGACAAAGGCTTATATTTGTCATATAAATATGTGATTCCAACTATTTTATATAAGGATAAGTTATTTTATAAATATGATATAATATTATTTTTATAATACTCAGCACTTATCTTTGTGTTTCATTTTCCACCTATCATCTTCAAACCCATATGGGATCAAGGTAATTTTAATGGAAGTATGCAAGTTCAGGTGCACTTGTGTGTATGGATTATGTGCAAAAGCGTGGTGACCAGATGACAGTCTCTAATGGTCATAATGGTCCACCTCAGTTTCTTTTGAGATGGGATCTCTCTGGAACCTGAAAATAACAAATTCCGCTAAGGCTGGCTAGCCAACAAGTGCTAAGGACCTGTCAGTCTCTGCTTCATTGGTTCTTTGAGTACAGTCATATGCCATTATTCCCAGCTTGTTATGTGGGTGTTGGGAGTTAGCCTCAGGTCTCCCTGCTTATATAGCAAACACTTCACTGGAAGAGCTATCTCCTCAGGCCCCCAAGACCAGAGTCATTTTAAGTCATATTGAGCCACTTATTTCTCAGAAAGTAAAATCTTATCTGGGTGTCTAACCTTTTTACTTTACACACACACACACACACACACACACACACACACACACAGAAAGAGAGAGAGAGAGAGAGAGAGAGAGAGAGAGAGAGTTCAGACTCAAAAACCATAGAGTTTGTTTTAAACAAAAGTTGTATTGCTTTGAATAAACTTAAACTTTTGTGCTAAACCTTTTCAAAGCTACCCTCTTCTTCGTGTAGTCCATGGGTCACATATCTATGAGATATTGTGTTAAAATGTTTATAACTCTAGCTGTCTCTCTTGAGAATGTACAGGCTCACTTCCTTAAGATTTCCTCTTGCAAACTCCCCTGCCTCATGAAAATGTCAAGTGAGTGAAAGATTTCTTTCTTAATTGGTGTTTCCTAGAGGTTTAGAGGGTACCAAGCTATAGTGGATGCATAACGAATTTGAAAGAGGAGAGTTAACTGTCATCTTCTTAGCCTTCTAGCTCTGCATTTGATTCCAATTCAACCATGTTTACTCTGCACACTAGGGCATGGTATAAGTTCCTTTGATTTGATCTGGAAAGTAAGCATTGTCATTTGACATGATAAATTAAGAAATATACAAATCAGATAATGTGGCAGATCTTATGAAACCAAGTAAGTTTCTGTGGTGTTCTCCTTTCCACCACCATGGAAAGTCTCAGAAAGACATATACTATGATTAATATATATCCTAGGATCATGGTTCATTCCTATGGTTAATACTTGACACAGTAAAAATATACATAACATGATCATTTGAATAAGATGTCTTTCACAGGCTCAGATGTTTGAATACTTGGTCTGCAGTTCATATTGCTATTTAGGTAGATGTAGGTAATGTGACCTTGCTTGAGAAAGCATGTCCCTGGTACAAGCTTTGAGGGTGCAAAACCTCATACTATGCCCGGTGAGCTTTCTTTGCTTCATGCTTATGGTTCAAGAAGTGGTTCAGCTTCCTTCTTGTACAACAACTCTTCCCCCCACTATGTTGATAGACTCTAATACTGTAGGAACTGCAGGTGTTTTATGCAAATAGTCACTTGTTCTGGAAGTTGCCTTGGTCATGGGGTTTTATTGCAATAATCGATAATTAATACAAAATGAAAACAGAGACAGGAACAAGGGTTTGAGTGTGTGTGTGGGGGGGGTGTTGACTGTGACTATATGTGTGTGGATGTGCATGTATGAGTATAGTTAGCTAGAACACTAAGACCAGACAGGTCATGGAAAGAATTACTTTCTGGGACTTGAAAAAAAATCATCAAGCCTTTTCCAAGTCTTCTATCCCAAACCCTAAGACTTAGATGGAGTCAGTGCCTCCTATCACCATTCTGGATATAGACATTAAATTGAAATAGAACAGTTGAAATGTAGAATTCATAGTACAGAGATGGTCAGAGCAGAATCTGTGAAGAAGTTCAGGCAAGTAAAATACTTGCAGCAAAGTATGAAGTCCTGAGTTCATCCACATATAAAAAGCTGATTGCAGTTTCATCTGTCTGAAACCTTAGGGTCAGAGAGAAAGGTGGAGACAAGAAGCTCCCTGAAGCTTGCTGGCCAACCAGTCCATGAATATCAGATTCAGTGAGAGACACTGACTCAAAAAGATAAGGTGGAAACCCCACACACACACACTCACACACACACTCACACACACACACACACACACACACACACTCACACATACTTATACACACACACTCATGCACACACTCACACACATTCACACACACATACTCATATATACACAAATGAACACACACTCATGCACAAACTCACACACATTCACACACACTCACACACTCATGCATACACACTCACTTACACTCACACACACTCACACACACACACCAATTTGTTTCATTAATTTTTTTCAAAAAAATGTGCATGTATATTTTGCTTGAATGTATATTCTGGCTTGGAGGATAGAAGGTGGTATCAGATCCCCTGGAACTGGAGTTTCAGATGGTTGTAAGCTTCAGTGTATGGAACTGAATCTGGGTCCTCTTCAAGAGTAGCCAGTGCTCTTAATTATAGAACCATTGCTCCAGTACTCAAACCAGATTTTATGAAAGAATTTGGATGTTAAACATGTAAAAGCACACTGTCTCATAGCATGGATATTGTACCCTATGTAGAGGGAACATCAAGGTTTCCTGAATGTAGCCTTGGAAAAAACTATAGAGGGAAAATGACATGGTGGAAAACACAAGCAGAAGTGTGAGGTCTGGAGAAATGGCTCTTCAGTTAAGATCAGTTCCTGCTCTGTGAAGAATCAACTTCAGTTCCCAACACACAACATGGCAGCTCACAACTGCAATAACTCTAGATTCAGAGGGTTCCATGACTGACTTCTGATTTCCATAGGCATCTGTACACATGTGGTGCATATAACTCACACATGCACATACATACACATAAACAGTAAAAATTTTAAATCTTTAACAAGATAAATAATTAAAACTATCAATTTTTGTATCTTTCTAGATTGCGAATTACTGATTTTGATAATGAAACGCAGGCATTTCTGGTTGCTGAACAAGAGAAAAATCCCTGCTTGAGCATCCTAAGCACTCTGTAAGCAGAATCATAGAACAAAGATGGAGATTCTGGTGCAAGAACCACGCCTGTATTGGACCTCAAACAACCTACAAAAAAAGAAAGCAGGATCATTATTTTGGTCCACTGTATACAAATCTTATAGATAAATAACATTTCAACTTGATATGTTTTCTTTGTACCACATTTAGATGTGTCTTGCAAGATAGATGTGGTTTTTCTGTTTGTACTTCATATTCAAACAGGCCATTCAAAGACATTCATGCTAAAATAGCTGGCTTATAATGACATTTTAATTTCCATACTGGTATCTTGAATACCCAATAAAGTGTTAAGTATCTTTAAGTAGTGGTATAGAAATCTCTTAAAATGAGATTTGCCTGTTAGTAGATTACTGGAGCCATAGAGTAGGTCCAAGCAGTAGTGGCACCCTAAAAGATTGTTGGGAAAGTTTTAATGGGCTATACATAAGAAGACTTTAGCAGAGGCCCTAGACTGGACGCTCAGATCATGGAAACTGTTGCTGCTTTGTGTTCTTTATTAAATTATAATTTATGCATTTTCCAAGTTTACTGACTTCTAGTTTCAATTGTGTAAAGTTATACATAGTTCAGTGTGTGTTTGTGTGTGTGTGTGTGTGTGTGTGTGTGTGTGTGTGTGTGTGTGTGAACACATGAGCACAGGTACCTGCAAAAGCCATAAGAGGATGTCAGATCCCTTGGAGCTAGAGCTTTAGGCTGTTATGAGCTGAAAGTGGCCAAACTGAGATTCTGAGAAAGGTTGATCTGACTTGATTCTTAGTCCTACTAGCATTCTAACTAGGGGTCTTCTCTTCTCTTTTGGGATGAAGGCATTTAAAAGGCATATTTTTATATTTTTATTATTTCCTTGAATGTTTAATACTATGTATTTTGATCATACTCACCATCTTTCCCTCTTAACTCTTTCCAGTTCCATCCCCCTCTTTCTACCCAATTTTATGTCATCCCTCGCTCTCCCATCAATGCCAAGATGTGTTATCCAAGCATTCTTTGATATGTGGTCTTTTACTGGAGCATGGCCAGGGGGTGCACTTAAAATAAAAAATCTGACCCTTCAAATCAGTAGCTAACAGTTACAGCTCCTCAGCTAGGGGTGAAACTTCATGCCCAACTCCATTCTCCATGCTGGGATCTGGTCTTAATTTGGTCTTACATATGTCTTATGCATATAAAAGTCATATTTTTTATAGAAATCACTCATTCCTTCTAACACTAAAAATAAGAGCAAATACTGTTTTTAATCAAACCCTGTTGGGAACAAAATAAAAGGGGGGCCCTGGGAAAAAGTGGGGGGGAAAATGGGACTAATGTCTGGCCAGAGTTCCTGGGTAGGCGGACACGGGCATTGGGGGGCTGCCGGGACGCTTTCCACATGGCCCCAGCTGAGCATCTAAGCCTCTGACCCACGCTGTAGTGGGTGGAGAAGGGGCAGCCCCGACCTGGGACCCGCCCCCCCCCCATGCTACTTTGCTAAAAACCAACAGGGTTGTGGGAGAGAGGGAAGAAGGAAGAAGTTCCCAACACTAACCAGAGTGCGCAGAGGAACTTGAAGGAGCAGAGCAGAGACTCTGGTTTAAGAGCTTTATTATAAAAATGCAAGGCAAAGAGAGAAGGTAGGAGAGAGAAAGAGAGAGGAGAGAGAGAGAGAGAGAGAGAGAGAGAGAGAGAGGAGAGAGGAAAGAAGAAGACAAAGAGAAAGGGAAGAGGAGAGAGAAGTGAGAGTTAAGAGGACAAAGGAATAAGAGGGTTAGACTGAGGACAGGCTGAGCACCCCTTTTTATGGTCTTCACTGTTGCTAGGTAACTGGGGAGGAGTTTAACCTAAAGGTCAGAAGCTTGAGCCATTGCTTATGTGACTACTGACCATGCTTCTCTTGTGGGGGCTGTGGGAGGTAGTACCTTAGGCAGGGGCCGGAGTTCCAGGAGCATGAAGGAACACCTAGCATGTCATGTAGGTGAATTATGACCATCGGGGTTCAGACTTCAGTTCGCTTGGAGATCAGCCTGCAATTCCCCACAAAACCCCATCTTATTCCTCTCTCTGTAAATTCCATAAGCAACCCTTTTATAAGACAAGTGGATGATCTGAGTGTTCTTGAGAGGAGGCAGGAGAATTTAGATTGACTATATAAGGTTAATTTGAAGACAAATGTTATCTAAAAGCAGGCTCTGCTTATGTTGGGGAGAATATAGTTTGAAAGGCTTTTGTTACCTCAAAATATTCTCTTAGGGTGTTCGGGTGGGTTCTGAAATTGAGACATTTCAGGAACATGGATGACTGTGGAGGCTCTTGGCAAGCAGTGAGAGGGACAGTCTTTAACATATTTTCAGGGTTGATATGGAAAAGCAGAGAGAACTTGGCTTTGGTTCCTGGTCAGTGTTCTGGGTTACTCTCAATGACTTGTAGAAGTAAAAAGAGCCACTCCACAATGAATTTAGCCTTCTCAACAACAGGAAATTGGCTTCTGAAGGACTGAACCCCACAGCCTCCACAAAGATCTTTTACATTGTTACACAAAAGGGCACCATTAACAAGTCAATTTCAGCATGTTAAAACTTATTATCTGAGCTAGGATTTGTCTTGAAAGACCCATCACCTAAGCAATTCTCAGCCATAGGAGATATCCTGCTTTGCCAGGCCTGTCTCCAGATAGTTATACAAAGGATCTGAGAATTCTTCAAAAGAATAACCCTATGAAATCTCAGATAACAATCACTGACAAAAGGCTACATCAAAGCTTAGGTTTCATTACTACAGATTCATGCCAGATATGAAGGTTCTGCTAAAATCTTCTACAGTTAAGAAGAAAATGTGGTTGATTTATACAAGGGAATATTACTCAGCCATTAAATATGAGTATATCATGGATTTCACCAGCAATTGGATGGAAGTAGAAACATCCTAAGTGAGGTAACCCAGATTCAAAAAGATATGCATGGTATGTACTCACTTATAAATGGGTATTAGCCATAAAATGCAGGTTATCTATGCTATAATCAAGAGAGCCAAAGAAGCCAAATAACAAGGAGAGCCCAAAGGAAGATGGTTGAATCTTTCTCAGAAGGGGAAACAAAATAGATATTAGAGTTCCATAAAAGGAGGGAACTGGGTGCAAAAGGGGATTTGAAGGGATGGGATTGAGGTTTAAGACTTACAGAATGCAGGGAGAAATCAGGGAAAGCATCACTGTAGGTAAAGCAATCTTTTGGACCTGACAGAAACTTTGGATGGGTGGAGTCCCCTGGGGATATATCTGGGCATCTAGCTGAGACTCCTTAGCATTTGGAGGATATGGTTGCTGAAGTGGTCTCATCCTCTAGGTAGACAAAGCTCCAAGTGGAGATATAAGGGCAGTAATTCACCCACAAAACCTTCTTCCTAAAATATATCCTGCCTAAAGAGGTACAGGAAAAAAGATAGAGTGTAGAAGGAGGATATGGTGAACCATAAACTACCCCAAATTGAGATTCATCCCATGGGCAAGAACCAATCCCTGACAGTATTAATGATACTCTGTTGTGCTTGCAGACAGGATCCTAGCATAACTATCCTCTGAGAGGCACCAACCACCAACAAATAAAGATGCAGAGACCCACAGCCAAATGTTAGATGGAGCTCCAGAGTCTTACAGAAGAGTTGACATGACTTTGGTACCCAAAGAAGACAGGGCCTCCATAAGAAGACCCAGCAGTGTCAACTAACTTGAACTCTGGGGTACGAGTGTTTCTCAGAGCCTGAATCACCAAACAAAGATCAAGCACGGGCTAGATATAAAACCCCTGAATTTATGTAGCATATGAGCAGCTTGATCTTTATGTGTGTCCCCCAGCAACAGGTGCAAACCCCTGAGGAGGTTTCATAATTGCATATGGATCCTGTTCAGTCAAATTATCCATCTTATTTGGCCTCAGTGGGAAATGCTGTGTCTAGTCATGCAGCAACTTCATTTGCAGGGCAGGGCGGGGAGTAGCTTGGGATGTGTGGGCCTAACACCCAGATCAGGGGTTTCCCCTTGCAAAAGAGAATGGGTGGGGAGAATGTGGGGTAGATCTGTGTGAAGTAGGCTAGGAGGAGAGGGCTGATACTAGGAAGTAAAGAGAATACACAAATGTAATTTAAAAAGAGAGAACCATGCACTTTCATTACTATTTAATTCACAATAGCTAGGAATTTAAAAATGGCCTAAGTGCCCATCAGCTAATGAATGGATGATGAAAATGTGGTATAGTCACATGATGGAATATTTTTCAGCTGTTAAGTGAAAGTAAATTCAGAAATTCAGTTAAACTGAATAAATTGGAAACACTTATTCCGAGTCTAGCAATGCAAATGCAGAAAAACAATTTTTGCCATTTTCCTCTCATTTGTGGATGTTAGTTTTGATTCTTTTGATGTGTAGTTTTTATGGAATATCTTTATCAGTCACGATTTTGTATGAGTATTCATGGGGGTAAATTTTCAAAGGAGTGGTAAAAAATATAGTGGTAAAAATACTATAGGGAATAGTAAGGGGAAAAGGTTAAATTGTGTGGGATAATTAGATGTGTATTTAAGAAATACTGTGATTCATTCCTAAAAGTATTCTAGTCCTAATTGCCCTGTATTTTGATTTTATCAAACCCAGATAAACAAACTAAATATAAAGAGTTTATGAAGAATATATTTCAACACATATGGACAATAGAGACCAACACTTATGTACCTGATAGAAGCTACCACGAAATTATAGAAGTCCAGTACAGAGCATTGAAGGACATATTTGATAGCGAGTCAGAGCCAGTCACTGTAGTTGTATCGGGTTCTAGAGGAGGAGGTAAAACTACTTTCTTAAGAAAAGCAATGTTGGACTGGGCATCAAGGAATTTACTGCAGAACCGATTTCAATTTGTTTTCTACTTCACCGTCTTCTCACTTAACAATACCACAGAGTTAAGCTTAGCTGAGCTTATCTCAAGTAAGTTGCCTGAATCTTCAGAGACACTGGATGACATTTTATCTTATCCAAAAAGAATCTTGTTTATCCTTGATGGATTTGATTACCTGAAATTTGACTTGGAACTCAGGACAAACTTGTGCAATGACTGGAGGAAGAAGCTGCCAACACAAATCGTCTTGAGTAGTTTGCTACAAAAAATAATGCTCCCAGGATGCTCTCTGCTCCTTGAATTGGGAAACGCAAGCCTTTCAAAAATTATTCCTTTGCTGCAATATCCAAGGGAGATAATTATGTCAGGATTCTCTGAACAGACTATAGAAATCTACTGTATGTCTTTCTTTAATACCCAGACAGGTGTAGAAATCTTTGAGAATTTAAAGAGCATTAGACCATTGTTCACTTTATGCAGCTGTCCTTATCTATGCTGGATGATCTGTAGTACTTTAAAGTGGCAGTATGAGAGGAGAGAGGTAGCAAATCGTTTTGGTCAAACATTAGCACTTCTCTACACAATATTTATGGTTAGCGCATTTAAATCAACATATGCCAGGAATCCATCTAAACAGAACAGGGCCCGATTAAGGACCCTATGCAACTTGGCTGTAGAGGGAATGTGAAACAGGTATATGTCTTTGACTCTGATGACCTCAGGAGGAATGGGATATCTGAATCAGATAAGGAGGTGTGGCTGAGAATGAAATTTCTCCAGAATCAAGGTAACAACATTGTATTTTATCATTCTACACTACAATGGTACTTTGCTGTACTGTTCTATTTTCTCAAACAATACAAAGACACACATCACCCAATTATTGGAAACCTACCTCAACTTCTAGGAGAAATCTATGCTCATAAACAGAAACAATGGTTCCACACACGGATATTATTGTTTGGAATGGCCACTGAGCAAGTCGCCTCCTTGCTTGAACCATGCTTTGGCTGTATATCAACCAAGGAGGTAAGACAGGAAATCATTAGATACATTAAAAGTCTCAGTCAACAAGAATGCAATGAAAAACTGGTGGTGCATCCCCAGAATTTGTTTTTCTGTATACTTGACAACCAGGAGGAAAGATTTGTAAGACAATTGATGGATCAATTTGAAGAAATGACTGTTGATATTAGTGATGTTGATGATATGTCAGCAACTCAATACTGTCTGCATCGAGCCCCCAAAGTGAAAATCCTTCACCTGCACATACAAAAGAGAGATTTTTTAGAAATCCATGATCCAGAATATGGTGACTTAGAAAGATTTAAACTGGACCAAAAGTGAGTATGTCTCTAAGACCTGTCTGCTGTTCTTCACTCCTGCCTTACTATCCAGAGCAATATTTTATAGATGTGTCCATGCTGTATCTGAGCAAATTCATGATGAAGCCAGAGGAAGATATGGGGTGTCTTCTTCTTTCCTCTTTGCCTTAATCTCTTAGAATAGACTGTCACCATCTTGACAAGGCAAACTGACCAGTAAGATACCTGTTTCCATCTTCTAAAGCTGGGCCAACAGCCTCAAGCAACCATGTCCACATTTTTAAGTTAGTACTATGGATCTGAACTTAGATTCTCATGATTGCACAGAAAATATTCTTTCCCATTCAACCCTCTCTCCAGTAGGGTAAAGCTCTTACTTGTCTATGCTTGACTGTTTAGATGGTGTCTTAGTCAGGGTTTCTATTCCTGCACAAACATCATGACCAAGAAGCAAGTTGGGGAGGAAAGAGTTTATTCAGCTTACACTTCCACACTGCTGTTCATCACCAAGGAAGTCAGGACTGGAACTCAAGCAGGTCAGGAAGCAGGAGCTGATGCAGAGGCCATGGAGGGATGTTACTTACTGGCTTACTTCCACTGGCTTGCTAAGCTTGCTTTCTTATAGAACCCAAGACTGCCAGCCCAGAGATCGTCCCACCCACAAGGGGCCCTCCCCTCTTGATCACTAATTGAGAAAATGCCCCACAGCTGGATCTCATGGAGGCACTTCCCTAGCTAAAGCTCCTTTCTTAGTGATAACTCCAGCCTGTGTTAAGTTGACACACAAAACCAGCCAGTACAGATGGTATAGTCAGAAAGGCTTTCTATTGAGCCTTGGTACTGCTGTTTGAAGCAGTGTGGCCCTGAAAAGCCATGTATTGAGTTCCTCCATTTATACAAAGAAGAGATTTGTCATAGGGCCAGTGTGAGGTGAAAATGTAAGCATCTCCATTGCAGTGCTTAAAACTTTTCCTTCATCCATAGTGTTTAGAGCATTATGGCAATTATGTTGGAGAGAATTTGTGTCTGTTTTAAGGTGGTGCTCATACTACATTGTATTAGTCGACATGTCTCACATTGAATTTAATCTGCTAGCTCATACATGATCAAAATGTGTGAATCTTTTACTCAACGTAGTTTGCAGTTCCATCAGGAGTCACAAACATCTATACTAATTCACATAAAAATTACATTTTCTCACTAAAAGAGGAGGCACTTGAGAAACTAGTAAATTTAGATGCCTTCCGCATTGAATCATAGATAGTAATAGTGAATCCCCAGCAGAGATTTAATTCTACTTTATCTCATTTCAAGGTACCTCTCTTTATTATAATTTTTATTTAGTGCATTGATTGTAATTTTATTCCTATAGAGAGAGAGAGCATTTGGGTTCCTCTCACTGTCTATTCAGCTGTTTCCCTTCTATCTCATCACCTGACTTCTTTACAAGTTCCTTTCTCACATTGACATCTTTTTGTTTTGTCAGCTATGGAGTTTAAACTAAGTGATTCTATGGGTTTAGAAGAGTGTGTTAGACGTTGGTGGACTCACTTGTTGGTGTAAGACAAAAGGTGACTGATCTTCTCCAGAAGCCAACAGTTCAGCTGGGAGAAGTTGATCTGTGTGATCTTCTCCCCACCTTATATTGACTGGTATGAGGCATGGTCTTTTGCAGGCGAATTAAGGCGTCCATAGCTGCTGTGGATCATGACTGCAATGTCTATACAATGCTCAGATGGCATTTTGTACCACAGTGCTCTCTCTTCTTTTACCTCCCTGCTTTCTTCTCCTTTCATTTGCTCTCCCTGTATCTCCTCCTGTTGCCTCTTCTTCCCTCCTCTCCTTTCTAATCTACTCTACTCTCCTTTTTTGAAGAAGATTTATTTATTTTACTTAAATATGATGAGTGCTTTCCCTGCATATATGTTTATGTACCATGTGAGTACAGTGTCTGTGGAGCTCAGAAGAGATCATTAGATTCTCTGTAACTGAAGTCAAAATGGTTATGTGATTCTACATGGATTCTAGGAATCAAACTTGGGGCCTATTCAAGAGCATGAAATGGTCTTAAACTTTTAGGCATTTCCTGCCCTAGGGACACTTTCTTAATCACTATGCTATGTAGACCCACTTTGCTTGTATGATTTTTTCCAGTGTCAAGGGTAACTGCCAGTTTTGAGAAGGGGTTGAGAGTGATATGCCTATTTTAGGAATATCTTGAATTGAATTTAGACATTAGAGAATAACAATGTGTTATCTCATTGCAGACTTTCAGCCAAGCATTGGACTATGTTATGCACTTTTTTCTGTAAGTTACATGTGTTGGATCTGGACAGCTGTCATTTCAATGAAAACGCCATAGAGGTTCTCTGTAGTTGTTTGCCTCCAACTTCTTCAGTGCCTCTGACTGTTCTTAAGCTCCAAAGAGTGTTGTAAGTTTGATAGCCACCCATTCTTTAAGTAGATAGAAGAAATCCCCTCTCTTCCTTGTGAAGAATACTAATACATAAATAATGTAGAGCTAAAATCAAAAGTAGTAAATATAATAGTACCAAGAGCCATATATTTGAAGGTTTGTGTCACAGACAAATACATATGATATATATATAGTTTTAAAAATGCCTATACATCGTGTGTGTGTGTGTGTGTGTGTGTGTGCACTAAAATAATACTAGGCAGGTATTGACTATGTTATAGGGACTAGAATGAATGTTAACTAAAGGTCTATGTTTAATTATTTAAATGTGAATATGTATGTTTGCATCTGAATTGGGTTCTCTGGAATTAGAGTAATAAACAGTAGTGAGCTTCCCAACAAGGGGTGCTGGGAACTGAACTCTAGTTCTCTGCAAGAACAATATGGGCTTTTAACCACTAAGCCATCTGTCCAGCCCAATGTTACTTAATCTTCATGATGATATATATTTGTTATCATTAGGAAACATGCACTGGCCTAAATTTGCTGCACTTTTCCCACCTTGAAAGGGAATAAATACAAAGAGCAAAAAAAATTACATCTAATTTTCTTAAATTTTGGAATCCATTCTATGATAGTGATACCTTAAAAATCAGGACTTAATAATCCCAGGGGTGGTGGCATATCCTTTACTTATAGTACTAGGGAGGCAGGTAGATCTCTGAGTTTGAACTCAGCCTGATCTACAGAGGGAGTTTCAGGACAACCAGGGCTTTAAAGTGAAATCTCTCTCTCAAAAAAAAAAAAAAAAGAGAGAGAGAAAACTTAAAGAGAAATGGGCCATTCTTTTGGGATATATGGCTGGGAATAGTAGTACAAATTTAAATATTTGTATTTTATATACAATGTAATTCTGCTTTGGTTTCTGTTTCTTTGATAAACACCATGATGAATGGCAATCTTAGGGAGAATAATTTTTTTAACACTCCTTTGTCATAATCTATCACCAAGGGCAGTCAGGGCAGGAGCTTGAAAGCAAGAACTGAAACAGAGATCATAAAGGAATGCTGTTTTCTGGCTTGACTTCCCACAACCTGCCCCCACAACCTTTCTTATTCATATTAAACTTAATTTCCCAGGGGTAATGCCCCTAACAAATATGTATCTACCCTGATTACTGATCAATGACATGCCCCACAGACATACCAATTTGATGGAGTCAATTCCTCCATTCAGGTTTCCTTTACCAAAATAATATGAGATGGCAACTATTATTAGCTGTGACAAGGCAATGTAGAGTTTTATGTAAAGATAACCATGAGTCTCCTTACAATGTTCTAAGTGTTACACAGATGTGGGTGTGTGAGGGAAATAGAATAAAGGAAAAGATCTTTAAGTAGCTTGAGCCTAGTGCTTGTCTGGTACCTGGAAATAACTAGTGAGAATTTATGGGGTAACCAGGATGCCCAAAAACCACAGTGTGTAAAACAAAGTCTGGGAAAGTATTATGTAAGTTGCTCTGCCATGGACCCACACATCTTGGTGTAATGACATTTGCTCTTTATCCTGCAGGTGTTCCTTCATGACTAACTTTGGAAATGGTTCATTATTTTGCACTTTTCTTCATCTGCCTCATCTGAAATACCTGAACCTGTATGGCACTAATATCTCTAATGCTGTTTTTGAGATGCTGTGCTCAGCTCTGAAATGCTCAACATGCAGAGTGGAGGAGCTATTGTAAGTAAATTCATATTCCACACTCAGTAGTTTCCTTATAATGATTTAGAAAAATCACTTTGAAGGCTTAACTTTGAAAGTGTTTTAGCACATGTTATACAAAATAAGTTTCATTTTGACTATTTCATTTTCTCTGTTTGAATACATGCATGTGTGCATGCATGTACCTGTACACAGGTGCCTTCAAAAGCTAGCAAAGGACATTAGGTCTCCTTGAGATGGAATTATATACAATTGTAAACTATCTTGTGTGGGTGCCTGGAATTGAACAATAGTTCTATGTTGAAGCAGCAAGTGATAACTGCTGATCCACATCTCCAGCTTCCACATTAGGACATTTTCAGCCATGTTTATAATACATTCCTGTCAAATTCATTTATATTGTGTTGGTTCCCATTTCCTTCTAAAAATTCCCCCCTTTTGATGGCTTATTTTTCCTAATGGTTTGAATACCATCATAATAGCATATATGGTTCTTATTCTATTTAATTACTTAGTGTGTGAGACAGGATCCTCATAGAAATCAGAAGTCAACATGTAGAGGTGCTCGGTAAAAACTTATCAGCATAGAAACAATTGATTAATAAAACTTTCACATGGCTCTTGATGGGAATCTAGAGAAGAAAGATAAGAGGCAGCTATGTAACTGGCCTATGTGGAAATAGTGTGACTTCAGAGAATTTGGAAGGGTACAGATGGTCTGTCACTTGTAAGTGACATGACAACTCAGATGTGTGTTTAACACCATTAACATTTGTGGTACAGTGGCATATGTTAGGCAATATGCAGTTTAGACTTTTCTCCCAGCTGTGTAAAGAAATTACAGTCCTTTGTATTTTTCACGAGTGCTTAGTGATGGTAGCCGAAATATTTCCTCTATTTTGACTGTTGTCTTGATTCCAGACATGAAGGTTCCTACATTTTCCAGGTGATGGTATCAACTATAATTCTAATGAGGTGATCTTTGGTGGGCGACTTCATAGTGGCCAGTTCCCACAAGGACAGAGCTGGCACCATGTCCTGTAACTATCATTCTCATTGCCTGTCCTCCATAAGAAGTTCAGTTTCAAGTGATCCAATCATGCTTACATGGTAAAGCATCCTTTAAAAAATACCCAAACTTCAGAGTTTTAATCCTGTTTAGCATTAACTGTCAACTTGGCCTGAAGAAGACTCTTGGTTTAGTAATTGTCTATCAGGATGGAATTATGGGAATGTTGGTATGGGATTAGTTGACATATGCAAACTTTATATGCACCAGTATAGGGGAACGCCAGGGCCAAGATGTGGGAGTGGGTGGGTAGGGGAGCAGGGCAGGGGATGGGGGAGGGTATAGGGAACTTTCGGGATAACATTTGAAATGTAAATGAAGAAAATATCTAATAAAAATTGAAAAAAAAAAAAAACCCGAGGGTCCAGTCTACTATATCTAGGCATGGTTAGCTGAGCAGGTGGTTCTAATTCTAAATAAGTCTAGCTAGCTAATCACAAACCAACCGACAGATCCTTCGTAATTCTTGAATATAGATTCCTGTGCTTATTTTCTCAATGATGCTATGACCTGGAAATATCAGCCCAACCATCTCCTGTTGGCTTTGGTGAGAGTATTCTATCATGCTGATAGAATGAAATTAGAGCAGCAGTCTTCTAATTTGGGACGTATACCCATGTGGAGCACACTACATCCAGAGGCAAAGGTTCTTGTACTTGGTATACTTCTAGAGATTTTCTATGCACATGTTCTCTCTGGGTGTTCCTATTATCCTTATCATATCTTTTGAATATACTAAACTGGCATGTGAGACAACAACCTTTAAGCTTCATGACATCTTCGGAAAGCTAAACACAAAGAGAAGGATGTAAGAATGTCAACCTGTAGCTGGTTGATCAGACCACAGGTTAGATACAATGAGCTTCATAACTGATACCTGAAATCTAGAAGAGAGGGTAACTGTAAGAGACCTGAGAAGTAAGTATGTGTTGTGTGTGGGGTGGGGGACGTGTAAGTGTTAAGGGTAATCAGACTTATAGAGTTGCAGATTGTATTTTAGTGATGGGGTCTATATTTGCATTAAAGACATGGGTTCTATCTACTACATTCCAGGAACACTACATCTCTTTCTGTTGAGTGTTGTGACAACCAGTATCACCAAACATTTTCAAATGGACCTTAGAAAGTAAAAATCACCCACAACAAAAAACTACTGGCTTGGGCGTATTCCCAATCAGTAGAACTCTATAAATTCACTATAATAGCTAAGAAATTATGCTTATAAATTAAATAAGCCTATAATATAGATCTGGACTGGTATTAGAATCTGGGGCATTTGTCCAAGCAATACACAGTCTTATATAGATCACCTAAAGATTTTACTCCTAACCTGTGACATGTTTCTCACATGTAGGTTGAGAAAATGTGTCATATCAAGTGAGGCATGTGGCATGAGTGCGACTTCCCTTATCAACTCTAAGGTGAAACATCTCTGATTGATTGAAAATCCCTTGAAGGACAAAGGAGTGATGTCACTGTGTGAAATGCTGAAGGATCCAAGCTGTGTCCTGGAGTTACTGATGTGAGTTATTCTAGGAGAGCATGCCCTGGAGGTGTTGCAGAATGCTACACATTGGTCTGAAGATAAGGTGGTCACATACTCATTAAGGAATACAGGAGAATTTGAGGTATGTCACTAGACTAACTCACTTTCTATGCCTCAGATGCCATACCAGTAAGTGGAGCAAATGCAAGCAGAGATACCATGAAACTGAGTTCAGACAAGCCAATGCTACTTCTGAAACTTCCTTTACATAATTTTAGCTTAATGAATGTAATTATCATGAATAAAAATGATCCATCTGGAAAGAGATTGTTAACTAGGCCAGAGGAGAATGTAAATAAGAAAAAAAAAAAAAAGATTACTTTCCAAGGCAGAGTTTCCTACATCTTACCTAAGTCACTATAAGCTGTCTCATGCCATGAGGTTAAGGTTGATTTCTCACGGTAGAAGACTGCCATACTACTGTACTAGGGAAGCCATACTGGATAACTTACTATTCCATCAAAGGCTTTAAGTTGGAGAATGTGCTCAAAGGCACCTTGGTTTGTGGAAGAGGAAGAGTCTAGAGACACATTATTATGTGCTCTGTGATCATGTAGTCATGCAGTAATACATACCTGTGGGGCTTACAGATATGAGCAATCATATAAAATGTAGGAACATTGAATATTGACAATTATAGAGATACCTGTTTATCAAAGAAAATTAGTTCAAATTAGCATCTCTTATGTGGACAGCTTATGAAGACACCAGAAGTGTTTAAATTTCTTTTGAAATATTTGCATATTGTGAGTCTGGATAATTATCACTAAGCTCAACCCTGAAATTTATTTACAGGCTGTATAATATTGGTTCACTTGGCATGGGGATAGTTTTTACACATTATTTTCAGTGCCTTTGTGTTTTATATGAGCTGTATACATGAGAACAGTTGTGGAATTTTCTTATTGTGGTATTGTGGGATTTTGAAAACCTCTAGTATTTTGGAACATCACTACTTCCATTTTTATTAAGGAATGCTTAATATGAAAGAAAATAATTGTTTAAAAACCTATTAATTTTATGTGTATGTATGTGTGTGCTTGTATAAGTTAATGTGTATGCATAAGTTGTATGTGCATGAGGTCAAAGGAGGTCATTAATCCCTTGGCACTGTAGTCATAGGAGGTTATGAGCACCATATAAGTGCTCTGCTGGTACTTGGAACTGAACCCCAGTCCTTTGCAAGATCAAAAAGTGATTATAAATGTTGAACCATCTCTCCAGTTCTGAAATGATGTTTGTAAAAGAAAGGGAGAAAATGCAGTATAAAAAAGTTGAAGGATACTTCAAAAGAGAGAAAAAAATTACATTAGAAGACAAAACTATTTGGTTATTTAATTACCATATGATGTTATATAGTAGATTAAATTAAGTTATGCTTGGTGAGTAGTAATTATAAAGAGCTATGTTGATCATGACTTGCCTTAAATATTAGTCTCTAAAATACTAGTCTTTAACCCATACAAGTAACGGGATTAGGAAAACTATTTAAAATAATAGGATTTGGCTGGAGTAAGAGCTAAGTTGGTAAAAAAAAAAACATTTGGCCACTCAAACATGATGACCTGAATTTCATCACCAAACACATGTGAAAAATCCTGATTTTCACACTGAGGAACTGGAGGCAGCAGGATAGATCCCTGGGGCTTGCTGGACAACCAGCCAAGTCTAATAAATGAGTTGCAGGCCAGTAAGAGACACTATCTCAAAGGGGATTCCTTGTGTTCCTGAGTATGTCATCTGAGCTAAGCTCTGAGCTGTCCTCTGGTCTCCACATGTATATGTACAGAAACAGACAGAAGGACAGGCAGCTTCAAACTTTGTCTCTGTAACTCCTTTCATGGGTTTTTTGTTCCCTATTCTAAGGAGGAATAAAGTATCCACACGCTGGTCTTCCTTCTTCTTGATTTTCTTATGTTTTGCAAATTGTATCTTGGGTATTCTAACATTCTGTGCTAATATCCACTTATCAGTGAGTGCATATCTAGTGACTTCTTTTGTGATTGGGTTACTTCACTAAGGATGATATCCTCCAGATACACCCATTTGCCCAAGAATTTCAAAAATTCATTGTTTTTAATAGCAGAGTAGTAGTACTCCATTGTGTAAATGTACCACATTTTCTGTATCCATTCCTCTGTTGAGGGACATTTGGCTTCTTTTCAGCCATCATCGGGAAAAGAGGCCCCTTGGTATTGCAAACTTTATATGCCCCAATACAGTGGAATGCCTGGGCCAAGAAGTGGGAGTGGGTGGGTAGGGGAGAAGGGTGGGGGAAAGGTATAGGGAACTTTCAGGATAGCATTTGAAATGTAAAATAAGAAAATATCTAGGAGAAAGAGGAACACTCCTTCATTGCTGGTGGGATTGCAAGCTGGTACAACCACTCTGGAAATCAGTCTGGCGGTTTCTCAGAAAACTGGACATAGTACTACCAAAAGATCCAGCAATACCTCTACTGGGCATATACCCAGAAGATATTCCAACTGGTAACAAGGACACATGCTCCACGATGTTCATAGCAGCCTTATTTATAATAGCCAGAAGCTGGAAGGAACCCAGATGTCCTTCAACAGAGGAATGGATACAGAAAATGTGGTACATTTACACAATGGAGTACTACTCAGCTATTAAAAACAATAAATTTATGAAATTCTTGAGCAAATGGATGTATCTGGAGGATATCATCCTGAGTGAGGTAATGCAATCACAAAAGAAGTCACTTAATATGCACTCAGTGATAAGCGGATATTAGCCCAGAAACCTAGAATACCCAAGATACAATATCCAAAACACAAGAAAATCAAGAAAGACCAATGCGTGGATATTTCATTTCTCCATAGAATAGGGATTAAAATATACATGGAAGGAGGTGCAGAGACAAAGTTTGGAGCTAAAATGAAAGGATGGACCATTCAGAGAGTGACCCACCTGGGTGGTTCATCACATAATCAGCCACCAAATGCAGACACTACTGCATATGCCAGCAGGATATTGCTGAAAGGACCCTGATATAGCTGTCTCCTGTGAAGTTTTGACAATCCCTGACAAATACAGAAGTGGATGCTCACAATCATCTATAGGGCAGAACACAGGGTCCTCAATGTAGGAGCTAGAGAGAATGCCCAAGAGGCAAAGGGTTCTGCAACCCTATAGGTGGAACAACAATATGAACTAATCAGAACCCCCAGAGCTTGTGTCTCTAGCTGCATATGTATTAGAAGATGGCCTAGTTGGCCATTATTGGGGAAGAAAGGCCCTTGGTCTAACAATGCTTATATGCCCCAGTACAGGGGAATGCCAGGGCCAAGTAGTGGGAGTGGGTGGGTAGGGGAGCAGGGAGGGGGAAGGGTATAGGGGACTTATGGGATAACACTTGAAATGTAAATGAAGAAATTATCTAATAACAAATAAATAAATAAATAAATAAATAAATAAATAAATAAGAAAATATCTAATAAAATTTTTAAAAAGAAGAAGGACAGACAGGCTGGCTGGCAGGCACACATCACACAGAAAACAAAAAGAAATAATGAAAAAACTTAATAGAGTCACTAGAACAGGATTCTGCATAGATGATAAATTTCTGATATGGGTGGAAATGTTAGTTAATTTACTGTTCTACAAGTAAGTGGTCAAGTAAATCAACAGTCAATTTTGGCAATATCTGTGGTAATGTAATTTTTCAAAAATGTTTGAAAATGTTTCTATCCCTTATTTGAGAGACAGAGAGAGAGAGAGAGAAAGAGAGAGAGAAAGAGAACTTATGAACATATGGAGGACAGAAGATACCTTGTGGGAGTTGGTTATTTGCTTCCATCCTGTGTGAATTAACTCAGGTCCTTGTGGACAGCAGCCTGAGAGGAGAAAGGGGCAGAGGTGGAGAGCACAGTTCAGATGGCCATGAATATGGACAGAATGATCTGCAGAGACTGCTGGAGCAAGACAAGTCTAGTATATTGTTTCAGGGATATAGCATAGAAAGGATTTTTAGGGGTACAGGTGGAAAGCACTAATTGGTCATGCCATCAAAGGAACACCCTTGCAGAGAACTCTCTCTACAATATCACATTTTAGACAATGGCACAGGAGGCTAGCCACCTGTGTTTAGGGACACTCTCTAGAATAAGATAGGTAGGGAGAGGGAAGCCCCAATCAGAAAGGGAATCCCTGATTTGGTGCCAAACTCTGAAAGCCACCAATTCCAGGAGGACTGATACCTTATAACAAGGTTCCCCAGAATGTCCTCAGACTTGGTAGCAAGGGAATTTATCTAACTCACCAGACCATATCAATTTTTTTCATACAAAGTAGAAATTCAGTATAGAAAGAACATGAAAGTCTGAGGAGGCATGTGAATGTTCCAACAGTAAGTGAGTTAGTTGCTGACATGTGATCCTCTTTCAGGTTGTCTTACTGCTGTCTCACATTCATTGCCTGTGGACATCTCTATGAAGCTCTTTTGAGTAACAAACACCTCTCTCTGCTTGATCTGGGGTCAAATTTCCTGGAAGATACTGGAGTGAACCTTCTGTGTGAAGCTTTGAAAGATCCAAACTGCACCCTTGAGGAGTTATGGTAGGGCTGTGTTTCCATTCATTGCTCGGAGTGCTATTTCAAACGTTGGCATTCAGAAAATAGGAGGATAGCATTGTCTAAATGTAATTGTCACTTCAGAAACTGTTTAGGCCTGCCACCCATAATACCTACCTTAAGATATGGAGTCCATCGTCTTTGGGTTATGAGGATGAGTCCCCTGAGACTACTGCTTGATCACATGGCAAAACATTTACACTCTATCAAGGCTTGAGAGATAACTCAGTGGTTGAGAGCACTTGTTAATGAGCCATAAGGACTAGACTCTGCATTCCAGTACCTAATGTTTGATAGTTCACAGTCACCTGTAACTACAACATCAAGGGAACCAATGTACTTTACTGGCCTCCATGGGTAGCCCCCAGACAACATGTACACATACCCTCACATGGGCACATGCACACTGACACAAGTGAAAAAGAATGTATGTCTATGAGTGAGGAGGATATCAGGCTTTCTCAACATACTGTAGCAACCAGATTATATCTTGATCTTGATCGTGGGTTTCTAGAGTTTGTAACTATGAGCCTGACATCTATTTATGAGCCATCTCATCTAATGTTTCATTAAAGCAGACCGAACAGATTAAGACACCAAAGAGAATGATGTCCCTTTGAGAAAACAAGGCTGTGGTTATTTCATCGGGTCCTCCTGGGATGTTTGATGTCTTGCTGGCTGTAGCCTCTATCAAAGGAGTTGTTACAAAGGCTGTATTGTATGCTATTCTTGAGTTGGAACTGAATGGAATAAATGGTATATTAGTGGCAGTGGGCACTTGAACAGAGTATTTTTCTTATACCTCTCTCTTGATATATAAGAAGGTTAAGTATAGTCCTCCTATGACAGAATTGAGGTGATGAACATGTATGCCTCTCAGGCACTAATATATTATATTTATATACAAGCATCAGTTTCTAAATCTTTACACTATGGGTATTTTGTTGAAGCTGTTCTCTGGTTTGTACATGTTTGTAGTAGTATGTCTATATTACTTAGATGCCAGCAGCACACTCTGGCCTAGAGTAGCAAACCAAAGTACATCTAGATGCTATATGCATCCCCTGGAGGGTAAAATTCTTCGCTGCTTGAGAGCCATTTTATACACAAATTGTCCCTTCATAAATCCATATATATATATATATATATATATATATATATATATATATATATATATATATATCCAACAATCATTACTCCATACATGTGTGTTTGTGTGTCTTTTTACATATCTATCTTCCTTTCTCCTGTACACCCACCTAGTATCTGTCATCTATGTATTTAACATGTCTCCCTTGTCTACCATTTAAAAATTATTGTCTTTATTTACATATAATCAACCTCTTCCTATATTCATCTGCACATCACTTTCTATTACAACCTATATATCTATTATTTTTATATGTTGATTAGCCATTTAACATACATCTGCCTAAGGTCTATTATTAACATCTATGCAACATCTATGAATTTGCTATTCTTCACCTATATTATACAAAATACCTTCCTTTTGTCTCATAAAATCTCTTTTATTTAAAGTGCCATGAGGAACCATGAACTTGACGCTCAAGAAGGGTTTGAGGACATGTATATTAAATACTGGGAGACATTCAAAAGATGGTGATAATTGCACTTGAATCTGAAATCAGTGATAAGGTCACTTCACTGATTTTCTAATAGCATGTGTATTATAACTGGGGGAATGTGAGTTGGAACACCACATAATGAGATCAAAGCAGAAGAACTTTGGTGAGCTAATGTGAGGCAGAGGATCCAAAACAGAGAAGCATCATCAGCATTTCAGAATTGCTTGGGAATTTGTGGTCTCTACAAATAAGCCAAGCTATTAAGATGGAATCTCATGGACTGGGGATCTAGCTCAGTTGGTAGAACACTTACTGTGCATACACAGAGTCCTGAGTGTGATTCTCCTTCAAAGGCTTAAATAAAAGCTATGGTAGTTACATGCCTATAATCTCAGCACTGGGAGATAGATATAGGATGGTCAGAAGTTCAAAGTCATCCTCAGCTATCTGAAGCCAGACTGGTTATGAGAGAGAGGGGGGGGGAGAGGAGGGGAGGGGAGGGGAGGGGAGAGAAGAGGAGAGGAGAAATGTGATCAATCAATGTATGGCTTCTGGAAGAGAAAAAAAATCAGTCTCTACCAGGGGAAGCTCTGACCTAGATTATCCAACCCCTGGATACATGTACATACAAGCAAATATAAATGTATTTATTAGGTTGCATATACATGTACATATATATATATGCACACACATATATCACATGTATGCATGTAACAAGAATAATTAAAGAAGAGATTGTTAATTTGGAAGGGGGAACTAGGGGAAATGGAGAGAGATGTGGAATGATATAGATGGCTGGAGATGCAGTACTCATATGAAGTTCTAAAAAATAAAATTAAGAATAAAATAAAACAAAAGGATTGGAGAGTAAGTGTATTTACATGTGTTTTCCCAGGTTGTCTGGTTGCTATTTCACTTCAGAATGCTGTGAAGAGATCTCTGCTGTCCTTACTTGCAATAAAAATCTAAAGACCCTGAAACTTGGCAACAATAACATACAAGACACTGGTGTCAAACGGTTATGTGAAGCTCTGTGTCATCCTAACTGTAAATTGCAGTGTCTTGGGTGAGTTTCTTTTAACTGACATGGTGGGACGACTCACAACTTGATGAGGAAATGCTAGAGGGTTAATAGGGTTAATAAGTCCAACTAGCATAGGCTCATAAATTTTGAGGAAATGCACAGGTCTTGTACAGCTGCTGTGATATTGAATGCAATACTCCTGTCATGTCTCACCCCACCTCAATATCTGATTCTTCTAGTCTTTCTGCCCCTTCTTCTGATGTATTCCCTGGGTCTTGGTGGGAGGGAATGATATCAATGCCTCATTTGTGCCTTCCTACACTGTACACTCTCTGAACTTTGACTAGCTGTGTGTCTGTATTATCCAGTTCACAGCAAAAGGAAGTATCTTTAAGGCATGAGAGCTAAACTAATACATAGAAATAATGCTAAGCATTTAGAACAACATTTTTCAACTTTTGGCTCACAATCCCTTTTGATTGGAAAAAAGGATTTGTTCAGTGTTTGTACTGTGGACATTTGGGCCTGGGTAAGTCTTTGTTCAGAAGCCTAGAACTGGCACTGACAACACATTCTATTTCTGGCATGCTCCCCCTCATAGGTTAGACATGTGTGAGTTCAGCAGTGACTGTTGTGAAGACCTTGCCTTGGTTCTCACCACCTGCAACACATTGAAGAGCTTAAATCTGGACTGGAATGCCTTAGACCATTCTGGGCTGGAGATGCTCTGTGAAGCCTTGAATCACAAAGCCTATAACCTGAAGGTGCTTGGGTGAGTACACACTACCTCCCATGGTCAGTAATGGCTTCAAAACAAGCTCATCTGTGTCAGTTTTCACAAGCTCAGCCCCACTGAACCTGGGTTGAATTCTGTGGTAAGGGCCCACTGCTGCACTGTAGGACACTATTAACTTTGATTTCTATCCACTCATGAGTACCATCCTTTGGTGGTGATTCCTCTGAATATAATCAGTCATTTAAAAAATGGCTTATTTTTAAAAGTTGCTATTTAGTTCTAAAACATGAACTCACAAAATTTGTAGAATATAAGTGGACTTAGAAGTATGGCAACAAGAATGAAATAAACTACATGTTCTCTCTCCTACACAGATTCTAACCTACAACACACACACACACACACACACACACACACAAGGGTATTATATACAGGACATAAAAAAAGATAAGTGTTTATAAATATAAGTTCACATAGATAGTACACTTTGTGTTATTCAGCAAATGGTCTCTCAAAATATAACACATTTTCAATGACAAATTAATTTTTAAAATTTATTTTCTTTACATGTGTGAGTATTTTGTCACACCTGCACCCTGTTGATTTTGATCCTATACTAGGACTCTAAAGAGTAATGTTCAAGCAAAGATGAGGGAAGAGCTGGGGTATTAGCACAGATGGTTAATCACGGTAAGAATGCTACAGTTGGGGCAGGACTGACTGAAGGAGAGGGGGGAGAGTCATGAGCTGAAATTGAACAAGAGATCTAAAAGTGTCTAAAAGATCAGGGTGAACTCTTTGTGTAATTAAATGACATAGCATATGCTTATAGTCACCAGGCAAGAAAGAAACAGACCGAGGGTAGGAAAAGTTTGAGGAAGCCAGCTGTACTTTCAGAGAGTCCTGTGTTCCAATTTTAAGCTGTGAAATTCAGGGGACAAATGGCCAAAAATCGAAAGGAAATTTTTGAAGAAAGAAAATGTAATTAATTATGTTGAGTATTGATTCCTTAAGACATTATTTGCCAAAAAAAAATTTAAAAACAAAGCACATGTCTGTGATCCTTTACTTCCAGGCAATATTGGAGAATGCATAGAAAGATGGTAAGAGGTGGGGATCACATATAAAGTAGTACCTGCTAGAATCTATAAGATAGATATACTCATGAACAGACAACAGCAGGGGATGACTTCACAAATTTTGCATGAAATCAAGCCAGTCAAAATTCCAAAGATAGAGGAGGATCTTCTGAGAACTTACCCCTAGCTGAAGAGTTATTTATATTCGGTGGCTTCAAGGGGAAGGAGTGTTGGTTCTCTTCAGGAATGTGGCACCTGTTAGGTTGCATATTCTCCTGAGGATGAGCATATACACACACATGTATGGGCATCTCTAGTTAGACTCACTGAGCAATTGGGCAAGAAAAGGGCATAAAATTTGGACAGGAATGTGGAAGAGTCAGAGGGGAATGGGGAAAGGATATGATCAAAACACATTACATGCATAATAAATTCTCAAAGAATAAACACATTGATTTCTAAAATATGTAATGATAATAAGCATTTGACAATGTTTAGTGTCTGTGGAACCAATATTGTTTCTTGGGGTTTTTTTTAGGTAAGTTTCGAGATGATGGCATAGCTGAAATAGGCAGAGAAAATAGGTGAGCAGAGGTATAGAATATGCCATAAGTGTCACACAGAAAGTGAGTAGGGATGCAAAAGGAACAGACTTAATATGAATAATAATGAGATTAGTGGCTATGACATTAATTACACTACTGTTCATAAGTTTAAGAAAAGTTTACATTATATAAAGTTATAATGCATGAATAAGAAATAATACTCATGATTAGGCACTTAAACAGTGGATGGGTAAAATCAGATATTTTTACTTCAATATAGTTTAATTTTAACATCTTGATACAGGTTTATATGAAATATATATATATATATATATATATATATATATATATATATATATATATATATGAAAGTGTCTGTACTCTCTGTGAAAGAATCATGCTTCCTCTCCACTCTCAGTTCATTCATTCCTAGGGATGGATAACAGACAGACAGTCATAGGTGTAAAAAGAGGCAAATGATTATCAACAAAAACTTGTGATGCTGACATAG
Source organism: Mus minutoides (assembly GCA_902729485.2). Lineage (NCBI taxonomy): Eukaryota > Metazoa > Chordata > Mammalia > Rodentia > Muridae > Mus > Mus minutoides. The sequence goes on along the minus strand of LR749573.1, from coordinate 2,461,925 downwards.
CTCAGTGAGTAAAGGCACTTGCTGCCACACCTGACAACCCATAATCCCCATAGTAGAAAAGAGATGATGGACTCCCAGGAATAGTCCTCTGACCTTCACATATTTGCAGAAGCATGCATCTGTACAAATACATACAAATTAGTAAATTTTTTTAAATTAGTAAACAGAAGTTTCTTTTTTTCACCCCAGACTGGACAAACCTTTATTTTCTGAGGAATCACAGACATTGCTGCAAGATGTGGAAAAGAAAAATAACAATCTGAATGTTTTGCATTTTCCCTGGGTTGAAGAGAAACGTGAAAAGAGGGGTGTTCATCTGGTATGGAACAGCAAGAATTGATCTCTGACAAAGGCTTATCCTTTTTTATGTTTCTCCTATATACCCTGTCCCAAGTTGGACACCATGGTACTAGTGGCTGTTTCCAGAGCTGTTCTTCTACATTGTTCCACCCCACCCATCTTTACATCTCCCCTCACCACTTTGCAATGTATATATTACAAGTACATTCAATAAATACTAAGCATGTTTTAAAAGATGAATGTTTCCTCAATGAATGGCTTAAAGTATAGAAATTTGAAACTTAAAGGGCACTGATCCTCTCAAAAATTATCACTCCCAACCAGAACTGTAACTTGTCTTCAGTTGGTGTCATTCTCAGAGCAGCTAACATCACCTGAACTTCCTGTGTGTAGTTCATTCTATGATCCTTAAAGACAGGAACATTGTGATGCAGAAAATGGGAAGACAATGTCTAGAATCCCCGAAGGGTTAAAACACGAATCCATAATTTTGGGGAAAGTGATCTCAAAAATTCGTTTTTTTCTAAGTTCTAGGTATCAGACCTAGGACTCACTCTTGAGGCTGGTAAGACAACAGAGTGGTTAAAAGTGTTCCTTGCTCTTCAGAAGACCAGAGTTCAAACCCCAGCAGTTCACTGTGTGCCTCCAAGATACCTATAACTCCTGCTCTAGGATATCTGATGTGGCCTGTTTTCTCTGGCCTCCATAGGCACATACATGCATGCACACACAGAAATTACACATATGCACACAAACTTTTAAAACTTAACATTTTACATGTTAACTGTTAGTCACTATTGCAATTGCTATAAATTACAATAAATGGATCAGTTCTATTTAAGTAATATTTTAAATTTTAATAATCTAAGTTAGCAGTTCTCAACTAGTGGTTCATGAAAGGGATCATATATCAGATATCCTATATATCAGATATTTACATTATGATTCATAACAGTAGTAAAACTACAGTTCTGAAGTAGAAATGAAATAATTTTATCGTGGAAGGTCACCATGACATGAAAAACTGTATTAGAGAGTTGCAACATTAGGAAATCTGAGGCAACTGAATAATATTTAAATTATTTTTCTTTTTAAAATTATTTATTTTATGGTTAAGTGAGTACAAGTGTATGTGCATGTGTGTGCGTGTGCGTGTGCGTGCCATGTGTGTGCAGAAGCTTTTGAGAGTACAGGCATCAGATCCCCTGAAACTGTAGTTACAGGTGATAATGAGCTGCCAAGTGAGTACAGGTTAATTGGACCTGACCTGGGTCCTCTGTAGGAGCAGTAAGTATTCTTATCCCCAAGACATCAGTCTTTAAATTATGTTTTCAAAAACTAGAAGAAATATTATTAGTTTAGTCGAGCTGTCTTAATAGAAATAGTTGACTTATTCCCACACTAATACTCAGCTTCAATTGGACTGATACACTTAATGCAAGGTAGATTTCTGCCTTAACATAACAGTACCCCTCCTCTTTAATTTTCTTTTTTCTCATTAACTAATTTATTTATTAAATTTACATCCTGATCCCACCCCCTTCCTCCTCTCCTCCCTGTCCCACTCTTGCAAACCCCTCCCCCATTACTCCCTGTCCTTAATTTTGTTTGTGCACAGGAATGAAGTCATTGCCACCAGAGAGCACTAGATCCACAGCAGCCAGAGTAACAAGCCTTGGGTAGCTCCTAAAGGAAGTGATGCTTCAAATGCTCTGAATTGCTGACCTGTTGATATACCCCACCTGTTCACCTGTTTTTCAGTTCTAGCTATAAAACTCACTCATACTGTGTGTTCCATTTAACTGTGGATTTAAAGCTCAGACATGTATGCACATCTCTTCTGCTGATCCCCTCCAATAGTAATAACCTCATGATCATGGATGTTTGAAAGGAACATCAAAATGGTGGGTTATGGGCTGAAGAGTTGGCTAAGTGCTTAAAACCCTGGTTCAATTCTTAGCACCTACATGGAGGATCACTCAAGCACCAATACGTGTCCTGCACAGACCTACACGAAGGCAAAACACTTATACACATAAGATAAAATAAATATAAAATATTTTAAAATCATGATCTATTATTAATACCTTGCTTGCAATTCAATTTTGCAAACCAGGTACAGAAAACTCTGATCTAGACTATCACGAGTCAAAGTTTTATAAATGACTTACTTACACTGAGTTCTGTAATGTGACCCACTAGGCAACTCCAAAGCATAGTATTCTAACTTTCATTCCATTGGTGTAGTAAAACACTGAACAAAAGCAACATGGGGAGGGCAGGGGTTTATTTGGCTTATAGGTCCATCAGAGGAAACTGAGGCAGGAACTGAAGTACAGGCCTTGGAGTAATTATGCTTAGTGACTTTGTCCCTAGGGCTTGCTCACACTACTCTTTTCATTTCATCCAGAGCTACTTCCCCAAGCTTGGCACCACCCTGTGTGGATTGGGGCCTCTCACAACCCATATTATTAATCAAGAGAATGTGCCACCACAGATTGGTCTACAGAACACTCTGATGGAGCCATTTTCTTCACTGAGATTTCTTAGACCCAAGTCACTCAAACTTTTATCCAGTTGACAAAAAATATATACAGATAGATTTTATTTATAACACAAGTAACTAACACTCAGAGTTCTTAAAAGATTTATATCTTTTCAATTTATAGCCAGGCAGTGGTGAAACACACCTATAATCACAGCATTTGGGAGGCAGAAGGCAGGTGGATCTTTGAATTCAAGGACAGCCTGTTTTACAGAGTAAGTTCTAAAAGAGCCAGGACAAGACAACCATTATCTGAGAGTTAAGGGGTAATCAATTACAGTTTTCTGACCAGGGGAGGAGATACGGATCTGATATCACCTCCTTATAGACTTTGTCAAAGGCTTCACATTGAACCACAGTGAAGAGAATCTTCTAGTCACCAGAAATGGCTGCCAAAAACAGAAGGGAATGCAGGCAGAAAATGAAAACTTGCACTTGCACAGCTCAGCCTGTCATCCTGTTATCTCATCAATCCAGGGTATTTTCTCCCAAGACTAAAATGAGTCCTACAATTTTCTGCCTCATACATACTATAGTCTTTGGAAGTGTCTTTGCAGGAAAATCACCATGGTGCAGACTATGATGCTGATGGACATTGGGTGATGGGAAAACTGCATGAAGCTTGGAGATACACTAAAATCAGAGTTGTAATAAAACCTGTTTGATTTTACAGAGAGTGTCATTTCCTGGATTCCTGAAACAGCGCTTCCCACTGGAAAACAGACATTATTTAAAATCAGGAACAACTGAAAAGTGTGACAAAAAATCGCCCATAGTTTCAGAGGCTCTTTCTCTGATAACTATTCTATTCCATTTACCATGATCAAAGTGAGAATCTCTTAATAATTTACAAGTAGCCTGCTCCTTAAAAACTAGTATTAAAATGGCTGAGACTAACTAGGGAAATTTTTCTGAACCACAACAGCATGCAATTGTGATTGTGAGAATCTGCAGACCTGCTGTGTACACAGAGAAAGAGTATGGTGCTTTAAAGGGGAAAAAATCTGATTCTAGGACACAATCACAAGAGGATATAAGATAGTGGATGTCAGGCAATTCTGATCTTCTCGAATCTCCAGGGAATAAACTGGAGACCACTGTTTAACATATCTTAAAATATGTATTTGAACATATACATATATATAATCATATATATACATATATATATATATATATATATATATATACATAATCATATATATATGTATATTCATCAAAGTATAATAGGTGTCATAGTGTTTTACTGCTGTAAACAGATACCATAACCAAAGCAACTCATAAAGGACAACATTTAATTGGGGCTGGCTTACAGGTTCTGAGGTTCAGTCCATTATCATCACGGTAGTAGCATGGCAGTGTCCAGGAAGACATGGTTTTAGAGGATCTGAGAATACATCTTCATCTGATGTCCACTAGGAGAATTAGCTTCCACATGGTTAGGAGAAGGGTACCATTGTCTACCCCCACAATGAAACACTTCCTTCAACAAGGCCACAACTACTTCAACAAGGTCATACTTCCTAATAGTGCCACTCCTTGAGATAAGCATATTCAAACCATCCCAGTAGGAAATGATCCAAAGTAGTAGACTGGCATGTCCACAGCATGTCACAGGGATAGGCATAGTTTGCTCTTCTCTGTCCTTCAAAATCATGAGAGGTTGTGCAATAGAAGGCAGCTACCAAGAGTGTAAAAGACAAATGTCTTAGTCTTTTGTTACAGTTGCCTCTTAGGTATTAAAGCCACAGAGGGGCCATTATTAAGCCTTTACTTGTTAAGTTCAAGACCAGATGAAAATCTTGTCCTCGGAGATCAATTGTTCTTTCAGGAAGCTCTAGATTTTACCCATTTTTCTACAAGACATATCTTCTACAAGATACATCAATGTGAGAATTTATCAAAGATCTTGTTGAATCATGTTACTTATGACATTGGAAGGAAATTCTCTATCTTGAGTGTCATCTGTATATACTGATCCCTGCTCAAAGTCTTACTAAGGTCCCCATGGAGTCCATGAATAAGAGAACAAATGATTTCCAAAGCTACTAAATATTTTATAGGGTGTTCCACAATCCTTCAGGACTTAGTTGAGCTTGGAGGACTAACCATCTTAATTCCTCTGTCCACAGTAGTATAGGGTTGTAAGTTTTTGAAAAACCACGAGAACACGTAAATATCTCTCTCTCTTTCTCTCTCTCTCTCTCTCTCTCTCTCTCTCTGCCTTTTTTAAAGAAATTAAGTTAATTTCATATGTATGAATGTTTGCTTGAAAGAATGTATATGTACTTGCATGGCTGGTACCTACAGTGGTAAAAGGGCATTGAATTCCCTGGAACTGGAACCAGAGATGCCTCTGAGCCATCATGTACGTCCTCTATACTGAACCTGTTCATCAAAAACAGAATCAAGCACCCTGACCCTCACAGCAATATCTCTAGTCTTCTCCTGGGTAATATCTGGACAGAGTTATGGCAAAAGCAAAATGTTGATTGATTGACTGACTGATTGATTGATTGATTGATTGACATATTGATTGGACAAACATTTTTCCATTATAGCAGCAGTTTTGAAACTTACAAAGAGCAGATTAATAATTTCAGAGAACTCCATTAATTTCAATGTATTGAACTTTGACCTTAGAACATTAACATCATAGATGCCATATAAATATCTCATCTTTCACATTGAATTTATATATTACTCAGACCCTAATAGTGTGGTAAGGCTTGCCAACTTTCTTTCTCATGCTGGGGAAACATTAAGCCATATTTATCTTTATACACAAATTCTCCTTTGTTCAAAATATTTCCATTCTTACATTTTCAATATGTTTTATCTGTGTACTGCTTTCATCTTACTTTCTTCATTTGCATGATGAAACAGTAAAATTAGTAAATTAATTTAAGAAGAAACTTACAATTTATTAATTTATTCCCTTTGCATGCCAATATCAGTCCCCACTCTCCTGACAGTCCCCCCTCTAACAGCTCATTTCCCAATCCCCTGTTCACTTATCCTCTGAAAATGGAAACTGTTCATACCTGGTTATCACATGTGAGCATGTACACAAACACACACACACACACACACACACACACACACACACACACACACCTGAACAGCACATCAGTCACTGCAGGACAAATACAAGGCATATACTTCCTCACTGAGGCCAAACAATACAGCCTAGTTAGGAAATGGGATACACAGGCAGTCAACAAATTCAGGGACTTTCCCTGTTCCAGTTGTTGGTGAACCCTCATGAATACCAATCTTCACATCTGCTACAAAAGCAGTGCAGGTCTAGATCCAGTCCATGTTTGCTCTTCAGTTGGTGGTTCAAGTCTCTTGAAGCCTCCAAGGATCCAAGTTATTTGCTTCTGTTAGTCTTCCTGTGGAGTGCATATCATCTTCATGTCTCTCAATGCTTCAGCAAACTCTTCTACAAGACTTCCAGAGCTCCATCTAATGTTTGGCTGTGGGTCAGTCTCTACTACATCTGTTTCTATCAGCTATAGCATTGAGTCACTTAGAGAATAGTTATGCTATGTTCCTGTCTGAATATCATTAATAAAGTCAGGGATTAGTTCTTTTCCATGATATGGTCTTACCATTCCCTCCTTCACAGCTCTATCTTGGTCGCTGCTTATCTTATAGACACTATTGCTGGCATATGCAATAGTGTCTGGGTTTAGTGGCTGATTATGGGATGGATCCCCGGGTGGGGTAGTCTCTGGATGGTCCATCCTTTCGTCTTAGCTCCAAACTTTGTCTCTGTAATCAACAAAACATTCTTTTACATGTCTGCATTAGCAAAATGTTTTTCACCTGTGCCTCCTTCAGGAAAACATTCTTTTACATGTCTGCTTTAGCAAAACATCCTTGCACCTCTGTATCCCAGCAAAACATTATTTGACATAACTGAAAAGAAATTAGAAGTTTCCCCTTCAGTGAGTTGCTATCCTTATCCCTCTACTGTGAGTTCTCCCTGGTTCCTGCAGTGGCCACTTCAGGATCCATATCCTCCACTGCTAGGAGTTTGAGCTAGAGTCACCCTCATAACCAGAACCTCCCTGCATCTCGAATCTCTGGCTTGTCTTAGAGATACCCATTTTGTCCTGCAGACAGTGTCCTCTCACTTGCAGGAACTTTTAAGTCATAAGATCCAATTTTTTAGTTAGTTCTTTAACCATTGGTATTCTGCTCAGGATATTGTCTTCTGTACCAATGAATTCAGGGTTATTTTGCACTTTTTGTTCTACTAGATTCACTGTATCTGGTTTTACTTTGAGGTTTTTTTATCTACTTGGACTTGAGTTCTGTGCAGGGTGATGAGTAAGGATCTGTTTGCATTCTTCTTCACACACACATACTGTTAGGCTACCAATTTGTTGATGGGAATTCCTTTCCCATTATATGGTTTTGGCTTCTTTGTCAAAAATCGTGTCCAAAGGTATATGATGTTATTACTGGGTCTTTGATTTGATTCTATTGATCAACCTGTCTCTTTCTTATACCAATACCATGCAGTGTTTATTACTATTGCTCTGTAGTATAATTTTACATGAAGAAAGGTGATATGTCCAGAAAATCTTTTTTTTTTACTTTTTTTATTAGATATTTTCTTATTTTACATTTCAAATGCTATCCCGAAAGTTCCCTATATCCTCCCCCTTCCCTTCTCCCCTACCCACCAACTCCCAATTCTTGGCCCTGGTGTTCCCCTGTATTGGAGTATATAAAGTTTGCAATACCAAAGGGCCTCTCTTCCCGATGATGGCTGACTATGCCATCTTCTGCTACATTTGCAGCTAAAGACATGAGCTCTGGGGGTTCTGGTGAGTTCAAATTGTTGTTCCTCTTATAGGGTTGCAGATGCCTTCAGCTCCTGAGGTACTTTCTCTAGGTTCTCCATTGGGGGCCCTGTGTTCCATCATATAGACTGTGAACATCCACTTCTGTATTTGCCAGGCACTGGCATAGCCTCATATGAGACAGCTATATAAGGGTCCCTTCAGCAAACTCTTGCTGACATATGCAATAGTGTCTGGGTTTGGTGACTGATTATGGTATGGACCCCCTGGTGGGGTAGTCTCTGGATAGTCCATCCTTTCATCTTAGCTCCAAACTTTGTCTCTGTAACTCCTTTCATGAGTATTTTGTTCCCTATTCTAAGGAGGAATGAAGTATCCACATGGTGGTCTTCCTTCTTCTTGATTTTCTTGTGTTTTGCAAATTGTATCTTGGGTATTCTAACATTCTCTTCTAATATCCACTTATCAGTGAGTGCATATCTAGTGACTTCTTTTGTGATTGGATTACCTCACTCAGGATGATATCTTCCAGATACATCCATTTGCCCAAGAATGTCATAAATTCATTATTTTAATAGCAGCTTAGTACTCCATGGTGTAAATGAACCACATTTTCTGTATCTATTCCTCTGTTGAGGGACATATGGGTTCTTTCCAGCTTCTGGCTATTATAAATAAGGCTGCTATGAACATAGTGGAGCATGTGTTCTTATTACCATTTGGAACATCTTCTGGGTATATGCCCAGGAGAGGTATTGATGGACTAGGTAGGACTATGATTGAGGATTGAAGTACTCAGGTAGTACTATGTCCAATTTTCTGAGGAACCACCAAACTGACTTCCAGAATTGTTGTACCAGCTTGCAATTCCACCAGCAATAGAGGAGTGTTCTTCTTTCTCCACATCCTCGCCAGGATCTGATGTGACATGAATTTTTTATCTTAGCCATTCTGACTGGTGTGAGATATAATGTCAGGATTGATTTGATTTGCATTTCCCAGATGATTAAGGAAGTTGAATATAGTTTCAGGTGCTTCTCAGCTATTTGGCATTCCTCAGTTGAGAATTCTTTGTTTTGCTCTGTACCCCATTTCTAATGGGGTTATTTGATTTTCTGGAGTCCAGCCTCTTGAGCTTTTTGTATATATTGGATATAAGTCCCCTATCAGATTTAGGATTGGTAAAAATCCTTTCCCAATCTGTTGGTGGCCTTTTTGTTTTATTGACAGTATCTTTTGCCTTACAGAACTTTTGCAATTTTATAGATTCCATTTGTCAATTGTTGATCTTACAGCACAAGCCATTGCTGTTCTGTTTAGGAATTTTTCCCCAGTGCCCATATCTTCAAGTCTTTTCCCCATTTTCTCCTCTATAAATTTCAGTGTCTCTGGTTTTATGTGGAGTTCTTTGATCCACTTAGACTTGAGCTTTTTACAAGGAGATAAGAATGGATCAATTTGCATTCTTCTATATGATAAATGCCAGTTTTGCCAGAACCATTTGTTGAAAATGCTGTCATTTTTCCATTGGATCGTTTTAGTTCCCTTGTCAAAGTTCAAGTGACCATAGGGGTGTGGGTTCATTTCTGGGTTTTCAATTATATTCCATTGATCTACATGACTGTTGCTGTACCATTACCATGCAGTTTTTATCACAATTGCTCTGTAGTACAGCTTAATGTCAGGCATGGGGATTCCCCCAGAGGTACTTTTATTGTTGAGAATAGTTTTTGCTATCCTAGGTTTTTTATTATTCCAGATGAATTTGCAAATTGCCCTTTCAAACTCAGTGAAAAATTGAGTTGGAATTTTGATGGGGATTGCACTGAATCTGTAGATTGCTTTCTGCAGGATAGCCATTTTGAGTATATTAATCCCGCCAATCCATGAGCATGAGAGATCATTCCATCATCTGAGATCTTCTTCAATTTCTTTTTTCAGAGACATGAAGTACTCATCATACAGATTCTTCACTTCCTTTGGTAGAGTCACGGCAAGGTATTTTATATTATTTGTGACTATTGTGAAGGATGTTGTTTCCCTAATTTCTTTCTCAGCCCGTTTATCCTTTGTATAGAGAAAGGCCATTGATTTGTTTGAGTTAATTTTATATCCAGCTACTGCACTGAAGGTGTTTATCAGGTTTAGGAGTTCTCTGGTGGCATTTTTGGAGTCACTTATATCATTTTTGGAGTCACTAGCATATCATGTGCAAACAGTGATATTTGGACTTCAACCTTTCCAATTTCTATCCCCTTAATCTCCTGTTGTTGTGGAATTGCTCTGGCTAAGACTTCAAGTACTATATTGAATAGGTAGGGAGAAAGTGGTCAGCCTGTCTAGTTTCTGATTTTAGTGGGATTGCTTTGAGTTTCTCTCCATTTAGTTTGATGTTGACTACTAGTTTGCTGTATATTGCTTCTATTATGTTTAGGTATGGGCCTTGAATTCCTCATCTTTACAAGACTTTTATCATGAAGGGGTGTTGGATTTTGTCAAATGCTTTCTCAGCATCTATCGAGATGATCATGTGGTTTGGGTTTTTGAGTTTGTTTATATAGTGGATTACGTTGATGGATTTTTGTATATTAAACCATCCCTGCATTCCTGGGATGAAGCCTACTTGGTCATGATGGATGAGCGCTTTGATGTGTTCTTGGATTCGGTTTGCAAGGATTTTATTGAGTATTTATTGCATCAATATTCATAAGGGAAATTGGTCTGAAGTTCTCTTTCTTTGTTGGATCTTTGTGTGGTTTATTTATCAGAGTGACTGGCCTCATAGAATGAGTTGGGTAGAGTACCTTCTGTTTCTATTTTGTGGAATAGCCTGAGGATAGTTGGAATTAGGTCTTCTTTGAAGGTATGATAGAACTCTGCGTTAAATCAATCTGGTCCTGGGCTTCTTTTGGTTGGGAGATTATTGATGACTGCTTCTATTTCTTTGGGTGAATTGAGACTGTTTAGATTGTTAATCTGATCCTGATTTAACTTTGGTACCTGGAATCTGTTGAGGAAGTTGTCCATTTCATCCAGGTTTTTTAGTGTTGTTGAGTATAGCCTTTTGTAGTAGGAGCTGATGATGTTTTTTATTTCCTCAGGTTCTGTTGTTATGTATCCTTTTTCATTTCTGATTTTGTTAATTAGGATACTGTCCCTGTGCCTTATAGTTAATCTGGCTAAGGGTTTATCTATCTTGTTGATTTTATCAAAGAACCAGCTCCTGGTTTGGTTGATTCTTTGAATAGTTCTTTTTGTTTCCACTTGGTTGATATTGGCCTTGTATTTGATTATTTCCTGCCATCTACTCCTCTTGGGTGAATTTGCTTCCTTTAGTTCTAGAGCTTCTAGGTGTGCTGTCAGGCTGCTAGTGTATGCTCTCTCTAGTTTCTCTTGGGAGGCACTAAGGGCTATGAGTTTTCCTCTTAGAACTGCCTTCATTGAGTCTCATAAGTTTGGGTATATTGTGGCTTCATTTTCATTAAACTCTAGAAAGTCTTTACTTTCTTTCTTTATTTCTTCCTTGACCAAGGAATTATTGAGTAGAGTGTTGTTCAGTTTCCATGTGAATGTTGGCTTTCTATTATTTATGTTGTTATTGAAGATCAGCCTTAGTCCTTGGTGGTCAGATAGGATGCATGGGATAATTTAAATATTTTTGTATCTGTGCAGGCCTGTTTTTTGACAAATTATATGGTAGTTTTGGAGGAGGTTCCATTTGATGCTAAGAAGAAGGTATATACTTTTGTTTTAGGATAAAATGTTCTGTAGATATCTACTAAATATGTTTGTTTCATAACTTCTGTTAGTGTCCATGTGTCTCTGTTTAGTTTCTGTTTCCAGGATCTGTCCATTGTTGAGAGCAGGGTATTGAAGTCTCCCACTATAATTGTGTGAGGTGCAATGCCTGTTTTGAGTTTTATTACAGTTTCTTTAATGAAGGTGGCTACCTTTGTATTTGGAGCACAGATATTCAGAATTGATAGTTCATCTTGGTTGATTTTAACTTTGATGAGTATAAAGTTCCCCTCCTTGACTTTTTTGTTAACTTTTTGTTGGAAGTTAATTTTATCCAATATTAGAATAGCTACTCCAGCTTGTTTCTTTGGACCATTTGCTTGGAAATTGATTTCCAGCCTTTTACTCTGAGGTAATGTCTGTCTTTGTCTCTGAGGTGGGTTTCCTGTAAGCAGCAAAATGTTGGGTCAGTTTATTTTGTGTAGCCAGTCTATTAGTCTGTGTCTTTTTATTGGGGATTTCATTCCATTGATGTTAAGAGAAATTAAAGAAAAGTAATTGTTGCTTCCTGTTATTTTTGTTGTTAAAGTTGGGTTTTTATTCGTGGGGCTGTCTTCTTTTAGGTTTGTTGAAGGATTACTTTCTTGCTTTTTCTTTTGTGTAGTTTCCATCATTGGGTTGATATTTTCTCTTTATTATCCTTTGAAGGGCTTAATTTGTGGAAAGATATTATGTGAATTTGGTTTTATCATGGAATACTTTGATTTCTCCATCTATGGTAATTGGGAGTTTTGCTGGGTATAGTAGCTTGAGCTGGCATTTGTGTTCTCTCTCTTTTTTTTTTTTAGTGTTTTCTTAATTTTTTTTCAACTTTTATTACATATTTTCTTCATTTACATTTCAAGTGTTATCCAGAAAGTTCCCTATACCCTCCCCCCTCTCGGCCCTGCTCCCCTACCCATCCGCTCCCACTTCTTGGCCCTGGCGTTCCCCTGTATTGGGGCATATAAAGTCCGCATGACCAAGGGGCCTCTCTTCCCAATTATGGCCAACTAGGCCATCCTCTTCTATATATGCAGCTAGAGACATGAGCTCAGGGGGTACTAGTTAGTTCATGGTTATTCTTCCACCTAGAGAGCTGAAGCCCCCTTTAGCTCCTTGGGTATTTTCTCTAGCTCCTTCTTCCTTGGGAACCCTGTGTTCCATCTAATAGCTGACTGTGAGCTTCCACCTCCATGTTTGCCAGGCATTGGTATAGTTTCCCCCGAGACAGCTATAACCGGGCCCTTTCAGCACTATCTTGCTGGCATATGCTATAGTGTCTATGTTTGGTGGCTGACTGTGGGATGGATCCCTGGCAGCCGCAGTCATTGGGTCCATCCTTTGGAATCAGCTTCACACATGATCTCTTGAACTCTTTCAATGTGTGCTTTGTTCTTAATTCTAGGAAGGGGCGACGTGTCCACAATTTGATCTTCCTTCTTCTTGAGTATCATGTGTTTAGTAAATTGTATCTTGGGTAGTCTAGGTTTCTGGGCTAATATCCACATATCAGTGAGTACATGTTATGTGAGTTCTTTTGTGAATGGGTTACTTCACTCAGGATGATGGCCTCCAGATCCATCCATTTGCCTAGGAATTTCATATATTTATTNCTACCTGTCTGTTGCTGTACCAGTACCATGCAGTTTTTGTTAAGATTGCTCTGTAGTACAGCTTGAGGTCAGGCATGGTGATTCCACCAGAGGTTCTTTTATTGTTGAGAAGAGTTTTCGCTAGTCTAGGTTTTTTGTTATTCCAGATGAACTTGCTAATTGTCTTTTCTAGATCCTTGAAGAATTGAGTTGGAATTTTTATGGGGATTGCATTGAATCTGTAGATAGCTTTTGGCACGATAGCCATTTTTACTATATTGATTCTGCCAATCCATGAGCATGGGAGATCCTTCCATCTTCTGAGATCTTCCTCAATTTCTTTCTTCGGGTCTGTATAACATCTGTCCAGGATCTTCTGGCTTTCATAGTCTCTGGTGAGAAGTCTGGTGTTATTCTAATAGGCCTGCCTTTATATGTTACCTGATCTTTTTCCCTTACTGCTTTTAATACTCTGTCTTTATTTAGTGCATTTGTTGTTCTGATAATTATGTGTTGGGAGGACTTTCTTTTCTGATCTAGTCTATTTAGAGTTCTGTAGGCTTCTTGTTTGTTCATGAGCAACTCTTTCTTTAGGTTTTGGAAGTTTTCTTCTATAATTTTGTTGAAGATATTTGCTGGCCCTTTAAGTTGAAAATCTTCTTTTTCATCTACTCCTATTATCTGTAGGTTTGGTCTTCTCATTATGTCCTGGATTTCCTGGATGTTTTGAGTTAGGGTCTTTTTGCATCTTACGTTTTCTTTGAGTCTTGTGCCCGTGTTCTCTATGAATCTTCTGCACCTGAGATTCTCTGAAGAGATGGAAGCATCTCTTGTATTCTGTTGCTGATGCTCACATCTATGGTTCCTGATTTCTTTCCTAGGGTTTCTATATCCAAAGTTGTCCACTTTGGGTTTTCTTTATTGTTTCTACTTCCCTTTTAGGTCTGGGTGGTTTTGTTCAATTCCATCACCTGCTTGGTTGTGTTTTCCTGTAGTTCTTTAAGGGATTCCTCTTTAAGGACTTTTACCTCTTTAGCAGTGTTTTTCTGTAATTTTTTAAGGACTTCTATCTCTTTAGCACTGTTCTCCTGTATTTCTTTAAGTGAGTTATTAAAGTCCTTCTTCATGTCCTCTATCAGCATCATGAGAAATGATTTTAAATCTGAGCCTTGCTTTTCAGGTGTGTTGGGATATCAAGGACTGGCTGAGGTGGGATTGCTTGGTTCTGATGATGGTGAGTGGTCTTTGTTTCTGTTATTAAGATTCTTACATTTGCCTTTTGCCATTTGGTAATCTCTGGAGTTAGTTGTTAAGTTGTCTCTGTTTGGAGCTTTTTCCTCCTGTGATTCTGTTAGCCTCTGTCAGCAGTCCTGGGAGTCCAGCTCTCTTCTGAGTCTCAGTGGTCAGAGTAGTCTCTGCAGGCAAGCTCTCCTCTTGCAGGAAAGGTGCACAGAGGTCTGGTGCTCAGACCTGCCTGTTGGCTAAAGATGAAGGCCCGAAGGTTCTGTATGTTTATGGGCATCTCTTTCTTTAGGTATAGGAAGTTTTCCTCTATATTTTTGTTGAATATATATATATATATATATATATATATATATATATATATATATTCATCATCAAAATTCTGTTTACCTGTGTTCTCTTATATTTCTTTAAGAGAGTTATTTATGTCCTTCTTAAAGTCTTTTATCAGTATCATGAGAAATTATTTCAAACTCAAATCTTACTTTTCTGATGTGTTAGGGTATCCTGGACTTGCTGTGGTTGGTGAACTGTGTTCTGATGATGCCAAGTAGCCTTGATTGCTTTTGGGGAGGTTCTTGCTCTTGTGTTTCACTAGCTGGTTATCTCTGGTGTTAGTTAGTCTTGCTGTCTCTGCTTGGAGCTTGTTCCACCTGTTGCCCTGTAATCCTGTGTCAGCACTCCTGGGAGAACCACTTTCTTCTGCCAGGACCTGTGTACAGAGAGCTGTGGAACAACCCCGGCTCTTGTGTACAGGTGGAGACCAGAACGATCCTGTCCCAGCTGTACCACTGTTCCTGTGCCCAGTGTCTTCCTGTCCAGTCCTGCTTTTGACAGTTACTAGAGAGAAAGTGGCAATCTCACCTCTGAGCTTTGGAGTGAGAGCACTCTTGGGAGACCATCTCTCTTCTGTGGGGCCTGTGTATCGTTTGTAGTCCTTATAATCCTCAAGGTCAAGGTATTGTGAAACAGGTATTGTGGAGCTTTAAAACAATATTTTTAAAAAATAAAAACAGTGGAGTTATATCCCTGTTCACTACACAATTATTTAAATCATGCTCTTTTTATTCTAAATTTTAAAAACTTGGATGCCAAGGAACTCTGTGCTTAGTGACTATGGTACCCTACAACTAGGCATACTTATGCCTGGGTGAAATGGAATGAACCAATTACTGGCATATGGCATCACCCAATCAGGTATTAATTTGGGGAAGAGAGTACGTTGTGTCTTTTTCTCCAGGATATGGAAGGAGTGTGCTACCTGTCAGAGTGACTGATGAGACATGCTGGTGCTGGGATAAAGAATGATTCTGACCATTGGACAAGTTGCCTACCTTGAACCTGTAAGATCAAACCAGAAATACCCCTATTTCAAACACGGGCTGTTCGTGCACCCCACGAATCACGAGACCTGTCTTGATGCAAAAAGCATGAGGATTTTTAATCAGAGCTCCGGGACGACCCGTATCCCACGCAGGGGACAGGGGGGTCGACCTCGTGGCTCGAAAATCAGGAGCTTTTATAACAATGGGGTAGGGGGGGTTGGGGAAATTGGTGCGGTTTCACATGATTGGCTAGTTTAAACATCAGCAAGATACCCAGGTAGGAGACAAGGGGTGGAAGGGGGAGGTAAGTCATGTGCTACCTTAGGCAACCTCCTGGGGCATTGAGACATTCCACAGAGATATTCAGAGGGTGTTGGCTATTCTGTAATTGTTCCAGGAAAGGCTTGCCCCGTACCTAGAGCCATCGGTACTTTTAAAGATTCACTTTCCCCCCTGACACAAGGGACTCTATTTTGTCTTTGGTTACGTACTACTCTTTCAAACCTTATGGGACAGAGTACATGGTGCCTGTGGAAACTGCCTTCAAAAAGTTAATCAAATAGAGAAATTATAATGACCCTTCTATTTCCTTTAATGAGTTATTCTGACTCAATCATGGACTGGTCTAGAAACCAATCCAATATTGGTAATGATAGTCTTCATTTGGACTATTTTCATTTGGAAGACTATCGTTTTCAGAGACATATTTGGAAGTCAGCTTCAGTTCTTTATGAAGATATGCTAGCAGTAGATAAAATTGGGGCGGGATCTGGACTTTGTTAGTGCATGTGTTAAGGCTCCTATTCTCTTATTAATTGACCATGTTGAAATTACTTTTGTTTCTTCTACAGTGTCTAATGTAAGCTGTATTGATTGTTCAGTTTCTAATTGTGTTAGTGTATTGAAAACTGGCATGTTTGTTATGGCAGTCTATCAACTAACTTTTGTTTTATTTCCTCTGAATATTACAGGACTTTGGTATTCTGGAAAGAGCTTGAAGATATAGGAAGAAGTGGGTCAGTCTTTAAAAGCAGAAATGAGAGGGTAGTGGGCTTGATGGTATAGCAGCTTTAGTTACTTTAATAGCTTGCACCACTGCTTCTACAACTGCTTTGACACAAAAAGTTAAGACAGCTACTTTTGTTAATCATTTAGCAAAAAAAAAAAAAAAAAATGTTACTAATGCTCTGATGATTCAAGAGGATTTAGGTAGGTGTTTGGAATAATGAATTGATCCTCTTTATTATACTATTATACTATTATACTATACAAATTATTGCAGAGAAGGTTCAGAGTTTAAGAGTAAGAAGCCATCTGCAGTGTCATGCTAAATACCACTGGATTTGTGTTACTTCTAAAATTAACAATGGTATTTTACAAAGGTACAATTTATAATTGGGAAAAAGTTCAAAGACACTTACAGAGTATTTGGCATAATCTCTGGATGTTTTAACTTTGTTTACTGAGATTATGAACTTAAATAACACCATTCCACTGAGCTTTGATGCTGCAGATATTGCTAATAAAATAATTCATGGCTTAAGGTTAGTATTTCCATTTTGGTCAAGCTTCAAGAATGTCATACATAGCTTGATCATGCTATCCCTTCTTGTCCTGGGAATACTTTTATTCCTGCTCATTGTGATAAAACTTGCCTTTAACAACATCAACATGTTGGTGGCAAATATACATGGCTTACAACTAAAAATGGACCCCCAGACAGAGTTATTGATTGAACAATTTGGCAGTCAGAGATGGGTAAGATTCTGCACAGAGCCTTATCATCCTAAAACAGAAATGGACTGCTTTTGATAATGTATATTCCACAATGGGTATGGGAGGCATTCCTGTCAGAACAACCTAAGACAGACACAGTCTTGTTTATGAAATATAAAAGGGAGAGCTTTGGGGCTGCTTCTAGAAACTTGGCAGGAATTTGATATTGGGCCAGGAGAAGGAAGCAAGCTCAGGCATAAATCTGACATTGGGCTAGGACTCAGGAAATAGGCTCAGATTAAGAATATTTGCATTTGAGTTAATGTAAAGCATAGAGCTGTTTCAGCTAAAGAATGTGTGTGGAATTCATACCTTTTGTCTTGGTCATCCTGATTAGCCCCTAGAAAGGGTGTTTATGGGATTTTGTTTATTGCCTTGCTTGTTCTTTGACCCAGAACTGATCTTATTATTTTGCAAGTACTTAAAGTGGTATAAAAGCAGACTAGAAATAAATAAACCATTTCAGCCTCAGAAGTGGCTGGGGTCAGGCTACAGTGTTGTCTAATTGTCTTTTTTCTTTTTAATCCTTGATCACTCCCTGGAGAACCTGTTGACTGACTGAGCTGGCTTGATCAAGAGAAATGTGGGGGTGGGAGGAAGAGAATGTACTAATTACACACAGTGGATTAGAACAACAGTGTGTAATATGATAGCTGTTTTCAAAAATGGAATTAAACACCTGTAAGGTGCCAGTCATGGAAATTACATACATCTGTAATTTCAGTACTAGGAGCCTGAGAGAATAGCATTGTGTGTTCAAGGTGAGTCTGGGATGCATTGGAGAACTTGTCTAAAACAGACAAACAATTTAAAATGTGCTATGTATAATCAAACTCAAACTTCAAATTTTATGGTAAGGTTGAAGCAGCAGGGGTATGTGAATGATTTTCTATACAAATCAAAGATATCTGAAATTTTTTATTGTACAAATTGAAATATATTATTACTTGAAAATACACAGCAGATTTCAAACACAATTGGAATACAACCCATAATCAATACCGACCTCATGCCCAGAGCTCCTGGCTTTAGCCTCTAATTGTTGGTATTGAAAGTAAAAATCAGAAGTTCACAGTCACCCTGGGTGGCAGAATAACCTTCAAAATATTATTGGCACATGTTGGCACACATGTGTAATTCAAGTACTGGAATGTGGAGGCAGGAGAAAAAGGAGTTCATGTTCAGCCTGGGCTACATAGTCATAAGTTTCCCCCAATCCAAACCAAATTTAAAAAGTATGGGTGCTGGGATTTAGCTGAGTTGATGGAATGTTGGCTTGCCTAGTGTACATGAAACCCTGAGTTAAATCCCTAACATTGTATAATTTGGCAAATATGGTTCATGATTATACTCTCAGCACCAACACAGGAGGCAGAAGGATCAGGTGTATTCAGTCCCCCTTGGCTATCTTGTGATGAGACCTTCACAGCAAGAGAAGAAAGAAGGAAGTCCATTGAAATTATAGGTTGCTTTTAACCTGCTTGTCTATCAGGGTAATCATATAAATCATATACATTGGGTGACCCTTGGTCACTGGGACACAATGCTCTGATCCATATTAGGAGTACATGATGCTGATGCTTTGGGGTCTTAGATTACTGATATTTCTTGTGTTGAAATACTTTGGGAAGGTCATTGTATCCAGTCAGGAATGACCTTAGGTAGGAGCTCCACCTTCAGGGTCCTGAGATTGTAAGTGTTTATTATTACATTTACTTTATTCAGTGCTGAAGGTAAAATATGAGTCTTCATATATGCTAGGAATGTACTCTGTCAACTGATCCCAGCTCTAGCCAATTGTGTTCTATAATGTCTGTGTAGCTCTGTAGAGATGAGTGTTGTCAATGTTAGTACAAGGACACTCCAAGCCCCACCTAACTATGTGAACCTTGACCTGCATGGCCAGGACAACAACATTCAATCCCACAATCCACTTGGCTCAGTCTCTACCCTCAATGGTGTGACGTGGTTTTCCATATAAATTAGGAAATCACCCCCTCCTCGCTCTCTTTCTTCTCTCTCTTCTCTCCCCCCCCCTTTCTCTTTTTTCTCCTCTTCTCTGCCCACCTACCTGCTCAATAAACCTCTCCCACGTGGAATCACCTTGGCCTGGTCTGCTGTTTGGTTAATCTGCTCAAAACATATACATATATGGTATTTTTCATATAATTTGGTGCCGAGACTCGGATTGGAAAAAGCAGAAAAAGCCAACAACCACTAGTTCCGGGTGTGCCCAGGGGCCACCCCAGTGGACACAGCAGTGGACACAGCATCCATGGTAAGAATCCCACTGCCCTGCAGCTGCGCCAACCCTCTGTGCAGCAGTGCCAACTCTCCTCTTCCCCTGGACCAGAACTTTGGGTGACCCAACTCCTGTAACCACTGTTAAGCCCCTGCCCCACTCTCACGCAAAAGCCGTTGCCTGAGAAATGACTCGGCACTCACACAAAGGTCAGTGAGGGGGAGGCACCATTGTGGCCACTGTGGTGCACCATCTTCCACCACGTGGCCTGCTGTGGCCTCGGGACCCACAAACCTTAAGTGAGCTGTGTCACTTCTGCATGCCTTGTAGGCCGGGCTTCCACACTCCCATTCACAGGTTCGCAAAAATTCCCACTCAGACACCAGCATACAATCGACAGGGCTTGTCAGTGGTGACAGACCCCCAGTTCTCAGAACAGGACCTGGCCAGCCCTGCCTGGGAACTAAGGGGTAATATCCCAGCCAACATAGTACATTGCCCATTTAGATCTTGCTCTTCTCTTCTGAAAGTTGCTCTCTTTCCTCAGGGCCCTAGCAGTTGGCTGAAATCCCTGGCCAGGTTGGAGCACTTTCCACAGTGGTCTGAGACCTACTGGGTGACCACTAGAGGTCCTTGTGATGACCTGGGCACTCTAGCCTGGCTGATTTCCTTTTTGGTTTCTGAGCTGTTCTCGGGATGCCAGTACAAACACCAGGAACTCCCAGATCTTGGGCAACAACGCAAAACATACTCCCAGATACACTGCTGGGACGTGTCCTGGAAAACCTCGAGTCTTTGAAGCTGACACCCCCTTTGAGGGCATTGAAATTGATATTTCTTTGCAATAAGGTTTGAACTCAATATTTACTAGATAATGATTCCCAATGGCCAATTAATGGTACTTTAGATCCAGTTGTTTTAAGGAATCTTAACACATACTGCCAGGGAACTGGTAAATGGGAAAACGTTATCTATTGTAAAGTCTTTCATTCATCTCCATTCCAATCCTGCTATGTGTTCTTCCAGCTCTCCAACTCAACTTCTGTTAGCCATAAATCCTATACAACTTCCACTAGACGATACCATGATACTGTAGCCAGCATATGAACCACCTCCTTTTTGCCATAGGCCTGCTTCTGTGCTGTGTAGAACCCAAATTGCTGCCTCCGTTTTCTCCCACCGAGACTCCCCAGGGCCTGCCACCCCCAGCTCTCCTCCTTCTGCGCCACCTGAAGGCCCCTCCCCTCCTCCTTCTGTACTGCCTGCAGGCCCCTCCAGATGCTCTACCTTAGTGCCTATTTTACACCACCTATCACTCGCTCTAAGGCCACGACCAAAACCCCAAGTTCTCCACCCCTAGAAGAGTCTGACCTAGCAACTGTTCT
This sequence comes from Mus minutoides, assembly GCA_902729485.2. Taxonomy (NCBI): domain Eukaryota; kingdom Metazoa; phylum Chordata; class Mammalia; order Rodentia; family Muridae; genus Mus; species Mus minutoides. The sequence goes on along the minus strand of LR749573.1, from coordinate 2,440,924 downwards.
TCCCTTGAGAGAAGTTGCAGGGGTGGATGGTCTGGTCAGAGTACATGTTCCCTTATCACTGAGCAAACTTTCTCAGATAGAGAAGAGATTGGGCTCCTATCCTTCTAATTCTTCTGCCTTTATCAAGGAGTTTCAGTATATCACTCAGCCGTATAGCTTGACTTTTCATGATATACACATGACACTTAATAACAATTTGCTTCCTGAGGAACACTGACAAGTTTGGGAACAAGCAAGCGCATATGCAGACGAGATTCATCAAACAGATAGGGCATATCCAATCAGAGCGGAGACAGTGCTTGACCTGGATCCTCAATGGAATTATAATTCCATAGATGGTATTCTAGCCAGGGACAGGTTTGTTACATGCCTTTTAGCGGGTCTAAGAAAAGCAGCTTTAAAGCCAGTAAATTTTGAACATATTCAAGAGGTTATCCAAGACAAACAGGAGAATCCATCTCAGTTTTTAGAACACCTTAAAGGGGCTCTATTACAATATACCAATCTGGACTCTGAGAACCCAGAGGGTAAACAACTCTTAATGACTTACTTCTTTTCCCAGAGCTACCTCGACATTAAAGCTAAACTTAAGAAATTGGAGAGGGGACCACTTACTCCACAGGCAGAAGTCTTGGTGCTGGCCTTCAAGGTGTACCATGGGAGAGATAAGAGGGTTCACAAGCAGAAGTACAATATGCTGGCAAAGGCTGTCTGACCAGCCCCAGCTGTTACCCTGAGCTCATGGTCTCCTAAGACGCAGGGACCACCAGGCATCTGCTACAGGTGCGGTCGAAAAGGTCATTGGGCCAAAGCCTGCCCTAATCCCCACAAGCCGAGGGGGCCATGCCCTAGCTGCCATCAAGAGGGACATTGGGCCATTGAATGCCCTAGTGTTATGCAGAACAGAAGGACATCACCCTGAGATAGCCCTCCAACTGATCTCCTAGGCTTAGCTATGGCCAACTGACAAGGCCCAGGCTCTTCTGACCCAACCACTGCCATCATGAACAGAGTTTAGGGTAGACGTCGTGGTCTTTGGACGACCAATCTCTTTCCTCTTGGACACTGGAGCCACTTACTCAGTCTTAACGGAGTCTTGGGGGCCCACATCTCCCTCTCGTTTTCCTATTGTCGGGGTAGAAGGATAACCTTACCTCCCATATCAGACCTCATCACTCAATTGCATTTTTATGAGTGTACCTCTCACTCATTCATTTTTAGTTGTGCCCACATGTCCTGTACCCTTATTGGGAAGAGACCTCCTATCTAGGCTGGAAGCCTCTATTTCTTTTGCTCCCCATATTCGCCTAAACTCAAGCTCACCAGTGGTCCCTCTGCTCCTCCTTTTAGCCAACCAACCTACTAACAATACCATGCCATTCCCTTTACCAGCTTCACAGGTAGATCCCCGAGTCTGGGACATCCAGAACCCCTCTGTCACTAAACACCAATTTCCTGTTGTTGTACAATTGTTGGACCCTACCAGGTATATCACTCAGGTTCAATACCCTCTCTCTCTCCAGAGCCTCAGGGGACTCAAGCCAATCATCTCTGACCTGTTGAGAAAGAAACTCCTTCACCCTACCTCTTCTCCCTTTAACACCCCTATACTGGCAGTAAAGAAACCCAATGGTGCCTATCATTTAGTCCAGGATCTCATATGTATTAACTCTGCTGTAATGCCTCTCCATCTGGTTGTGGCTAACCCCTACATACTTCTTTCTACTATCCCCTCAGGTACTTCCCATTTCTCAGTCCTAGATCTTAAGGATGCATTTTTTCTCTAATTCTCTAGATGTCCAGTCACAAAACATACTTGCTTTTACCTAGACAGATCCTGATACCCACTTTTCTATCCTACTGACCTGGACTGTTTACCTCAGGGATTCTGGAACAGCCCCCACCTATTTGGGCAAGCCTTAGCTTCTGACCTACTATCTCTATCTCTTCCTAAATCTAAGATCATATTTTACGTAGATGATGTCCTTCTCTGTAGCCCTTCTCTAGAAATCAGCCAGACTGACACCTTGGCTTTTCTGAATTTTCTCTTTAATCGTGGCTACAGGATATCACCCTATTCAATCTCTAACTGTTCCATCTACAAAGGAAGACAATTTGTCATTCTTGGGAATAGCCAGTTTTTTACATTCGTGGGTCCCTTCTTTTTCTCTTCTTTCTCACCCTCTATACAAAGCAGCATCAGGCCCCACCTACAAACCTCTTTTAAAACCTATTTCCAAGCCCTTTCAAAGGCCCTACTTAGGGCCCTGGCCTTACATCTTCCTGTCCTGACTCATCCTTTTTCCCTCTATGTAACAGAAAAGGAGGGATTTGCCCTTGTAACCTTGGGTCACTAAATAGGACCTTCTTTTGCACCTGTGGCATACCTGTCAAAGAAACTAGACCTGACTATTCAGGGATGGGCACCTTGTATTCCCATCCTATCAGTCACTGAGCTCCTCATCTGATAATCAAAGAAACTAACCTTTGGATCACCTATAACTGTCTTCTCATAACTGGTCACAGCTCCTAATGTATAAAGGTTTACAGACTCTACCTCCCTCTAGAGTTCTCTCTCTCCAGGTGGCTCTAATAGAAGACCCCACACTCACTTTCCAACCATGCCAACCTATTAGTATTTCTAACCTCCTTCAAAAACAAAACTATATCATATCTTCACCGGCACTTTCATCCTAATAGCCAATCACTATCCTCCTTTGTTAAAACTCACTTACAGCCCACTCCTGAAGACCTATGCTTCCTAAAATCTATCACTGCCTCTTGTAAGGTCTGTCAGACATCTAACTCCAACTCAAGGTATCTTGGCCTTCATTTTCCCACTCATCAGGCTAGAGGTTCCATTCCTGAAACTTACTGGCAACTCAATTTCACCCATATGCCTGCTGTCAGACGTGTCAAATACTGTCAGATGTGTCAAATACCTCCTGGTCTTGGTGGACACTTTCTCAGGGTGGGTAGAAGCATTCCCCACAACCAATAAAAGGGATCAGACAGTCTCTGATCTTCTCCTTCAAGAGATCATCCCTTGATTTGGTGTTCCAGTCTCTCGACAATCAGACAATGGACCTGAATTTACCTCCCAAGTTTCTCAGATCCTATCTAAGGCCCTAGACATCCCCAGGCACTTTCACATCCCTTACCACCCTCAATCTTCAGGCACGGTAGAAAGAACTAACTGCTCCTTAAAAACTACTCTTGTTAAACTGTCACAGGAACTTCATCTCAACTGGGTAAAGCTCCTGCCCCTGGCTGTTTTAAGGTTGCAAGCTCTCCCTAAGCGACCTCTCCTCATCTTACCTTTTGAACTCATGTACAGACGTCCAGTCCCAACTTCTGGCTTCTCACCCAAAAATTCTCCCAGATCATTTGCTTACCCTATTACTTTCTCATCTCCATTCTCTCCTATGGAACTTTGCTGACCATCACCTACCTCGACCACATTCTGTCTCCTGTCCATTACCTGTTAATGTTGGAGACCAAGTCCTTTTATCTCCTCCAGGTCATCAGCCTTCATCCCTCTCTCCAAAATGGCAAGGTCCTTTTAAGGTAACCCTTGTAACTCCTACACCTGCTAAGCTCAAGGGACTCTCTCATTGGGTCCACCTGTCTCACTTGAAACCCTTCATTCCCCCACCTAAAGATAATTCCTCTTCATACACATCAACCCTAACAGGATCATGCTCTGTTAAGCTTCAGAAGGCATCAAGACCACCCGTCTTGCCTCCCATCCTAGAGAATGAGGCTTCACTCCAGTAGCCAAATCCGACCTCACTGGATGAGACACTGGATTAGTTATGGCCTTTTCATCTTTTCTCTGCTGTTCATTTAAACTGTGCTTACTATCCAAAAGCAGATCAATTCCTTGGCAGCCATGGTGCTTCAAAACCAGACCTCTTGACAGCTAAAGAAGGTGGCCTCTGCCTATTCCTATGGGAAGAATGCTGTTTCTATGTCAATCAATCCAGAATAGAGACATAAGAGACTTCAGTAACCGTAAGACATCCAGTTCTGGTATCTTTGAGAACCCCATATGGAAGTAGATCCTTCCACTCGTAACACCTTTCTTGGTCATTTTCCTGGCATTATCATTCACTCCTTGTCTTATTAATCTTGTGTCTACATTCCTTCAATGACAAGTACAAAAATTTCTAACCAAACTGTTAATCAGCTCCTGTTACAGAATTATTGGCTGTTGCCCATAGACGACATATTCTGATGGTAAAAAACAGATATATCCTGACGATGCCCCTAAACAGCAGGAAGTAGTCTAAGAGACACAATGCCCCATTCCCTCTTCACCATTGGTGTCCCCTCTCTTTTTCTCCCCTTCTTTTTATAATAACAAGAAGGGAGGAATGTTAGTACCAGGACACTCCAAGCCCTGCCTAACTATGTGACCCTTGACCTGCATTGCCAGGACAAAGACTTTCAATCCCACAATCAACTTGGCTCAGTCTCCACTCTCAATGATGTGACATGATTTTCTGTATAAATTAGCAAGTCACCCCCTCCTCGCTCTCTTTTTCTTCTCTCTCTTCTCTCCCCACTCTTTCTCTTTTTTCTCCTCTTCTCTGCCCCACTACCCACTCAATAAACCTCTCCCATGTGGAAACACCTTGGCCTGGTCTGCTGTTTGGTTAATCTGCTCAAAACATATACATGTATGGTATTTTTTATATAAGTCAAGATGGATGGCCCTTATTTATTTACTGCTCCATCTTCCTCTCTTCTCTACAGAGGACTCATGTTCTTCCAGGTTCTTTGTCACCACTTTTCTTGTCAAATGTCTAGATAAGACACAGTTTATGTCATAGAGAATGAAGATCCAAGATGACCCTAGTCTGTATGATTTATACCAGTATGTTGTTGTAAATTTAATTTATTTAATGAAGTTTTAAATGAATTTAATGAATTTATTTAATGAATCCTGCTGTAGCATTACTTCTCACCTTTGACCATTTATGTTCCAGATGAAAGATACACCCAACCTTATATATTAAAATATGTCTTAGGCAGCATAATAGCCGGGCAATTGCTTAACCTCCATGTTGTTAGAATCCATTTTCTTATTGATAACTCTGAGTTACTACTTACTAATTTCTAGTTTCTGTCTGGGCTGTGTTTAACTCTAAATGTCAGCCTGCATGGCCACATTTTTATGACTCAGCTGTCTCATTGCACTCATTCCCATCTGCACTTTCTTCCTCTCCCATGGTGTCTTCTTTTCCCTTGCTCCTTCCTCCTGGTTTCTAGCCTGAGAAGCCTACCCCTCAGCCTCCACCCCCCACTTATGTCTCTTCTCCCCAGATCTTGGCTGCTTGCATCTTTATTTACCAATGAGAATTAACTGGGGGCAGAATCCTTGAGGTTATGTGCAGACTCCAAGTTTTAGCTTTACAAAAAAACAGAAAGACAAAACCTCAACAGTATGTAGTTCACAACAAAGTTGAAAATTTATGTGGTGTTCTATGAGAAAGACTTTTTGAAATTAAAAGTTTGGGGTATTAGGATACATTAAATATCTTTTCTTTGAGAATAGAGCCTAGTTATATTTTAGGTGAGAAAGCAGGCCAGAATGCTAATTGCTGAATATTCCCTCTAAAATTCATTCTGAAATGTAAATGGAATAGAGGCAGGTGGAAGAGCTGGACTTGAATCCTAAGCCTCTGCTTCCCTCTACTCCAGATTGAATAAGTCCTGGCTCACTTGGAGCCCAGGAAGCCCTGCACTATAACTGCACTAGGAAATGATATGAAAATTGGGAAGACTGTTCAGCAGTTAAGAACACTTGCTGTTCTTTCAGAGGACCTGGATTCAGTTCTCAGCACCTATATTGTGGCTCAAAGCCATCTGTAGCTCTAGTTTCCAGGCATATAGTGGCCTCTCCTGACCTCTTGGGCACCAGACATACACATGGTGAACATCTCTATATGTTGAGATGAAACACCTATACACATAATATAAAAACAAAACAAAACAAAACAAAACAAACAAACAAAAAGCCAGGCATGGTGGTGCACACCTTTAATCCCAGCATTCAGGAGGCAGAGGCAGGCAGATTTCTTAGTTCGAGGCCAGCCTGGTCTACAGAGTAAGTTCCAGGACAGCCGGGGCTACACAGCGAAATCCTGTCTCAGAAAACCAAAAAAACAAAACAAAAACAAAAAACAAACAAACAAAAACAAACAAAAAACCCAAACCAAGCCAAAACAAAAGCAAAACAAAATAATCCCCACAGTACAAAGCTCTACAGCTTCACAATGGCTTTTTTGTCTGAATAGATGTACATAGATCAGACCTTGGGCCTGATCAGTTTCTGACTTTTAAAAATAACACCATTTACTTAATAAAGCAATTAAATAAGAAATGAGATATTTAAAATGTGATTAGGTCATTCTGGTCTATCTTTATATTGTGATTTGGTTGTGGGATGTTCTTACTTGTTTGAACAGTTGGTCTTTACTTCATGGTGGTACGTTAGATGGTAAAACCATTCCAGTAAGTTTAATAAAATATAGTATCTACTCTAGAGACTCCTGTCTTGGTTAAGGTTTCCATTGCTGTGAAGAATCACTATGACCAAGGTGACTCTTATAAAGAAAGTATTTCATTGTGGCTAACTTACAGTTTCAGAGATTTGGTCCATTATTATCATGGTGGGAAACATGACAGAATTCAGGAAGACTTGGTGCTGAAGAAGGAGCTAGAATTCTGTATGTTGATTTAAAGGCAAGAGAAGGGCCTGGCTTCTACCCTAGGTGAAGTTTGAGCATATATGCCTCAAACCCCACCTCTATAGTGACATGCTTCCTCTAACAAGGCCACACCTTTGGTAATAAGACCAAGTCTAATAGTGCCAGTCCTTGTGGACCAAGCATTCAAGCACACAAATCTATGGAGGACATACATATTCAAACCACCACAGCTCCAATCTGTGACTGGCACAGGCTAGAGAGTTCAATGTAGACCCTGGAGCCATTACATTTGCACTGGGGTTGGGGTTTGTACAAACACACTGAGACTGACACAGAAACATGCAACTTTATCCCTGTCATTCCAGTATCACATAAAACTAAGAATATAAAGAGTAGCTTGACAATGGAAGAATATACATGCACACGCACATTTAATCACAACATTCACAAAGCAAAGGAAGGAGGTTCTTTGAGTTTGAGGCCAGACTAGTCTATAGAGCAAGTTACAGGACAGCTATGGCTACACAGAGAAACATTGTCTTGAAAACTCAGCCATTGTAACCATACATGTCCACATTCAAATGTATCTAGAGGAACACAGAAGTTCACACATGTACATTCACATTAGAAATATCATTTACATATGCAGTATACACACAGGTGCATGCCTGAGTTAATAAACAGACAAAGCTGAGCCAACAAGCACACACCCACCCCCAGAAACAAGGCATCACTCCCAGTGTCCTTTTGTCCTGTGTATATATTTCAAGATGGCCTTGCCAATGACAGTGTGGGGTAATAGGATAGAGAGTAAGCAGGTCACCAGCAGCCCAAACAGGAAGTATGGTGCTCACACAGCTGGACAATGAGAGATAGGACGAGGGAAGAACTGAAGTTGCATAAGTGAATGAAGAGGCGGGTTCAGCATAAAAGATTCTGCTGGAGTGTGCAGTGAAGTGGACAGTGTTTAATCCAGGATCATGGAGCCCAGTGTCCTGCTTCTCCTTGCTCTCCTCACAGGCTTCTTGCTACTCTTGATCAGAGGCCAGCCAAAGGCCTATGGCCGTCTTCCACCAGGACCCCGCCCCCTGCCCCTCTTGGGAAACCTCTTGCAGATGGACAGAGGAGGCCTCCTCAAGTCTTTTATTCGGGTGAGAACTATATGAGGTCTTAGTGTGGGTTTCCCTCTGCTTTTGTTTTTGGAGGTCACTCATCAGGAAGAGCAAGAGACTCCTTCCAGGGTATAGGTTCAGGTGGAAAGGTTGGTGAGGGGAGGGTGAGATCTTGACTGGTGATGGATGCTGACTCCTGCTCAGTATGACAAGTGAGTCTTCCTGTGTTGGAATTGTGTGTGGGCACTGTACTTGGAGTGTGAGAGGTATAGAGGTATTGAGGTGTTGAGGTGTAAGCACGTAGAATTTCAACTCGAGGGGCTTGTCTGTTCCAGAAGAGAAAGAAAAATATCTGAGGTATCAACAACCAAGGTTTGCTTAGTCAGCAAAAGAGATTAGCCTGAGGTGTTCCAGGACAAAGGGGAGAAGAGGCAAGGCAGGAGGTGAGGTGGATGGGTAGGTAGGTAGGTGTGTAGGGTTAATCATTTATAAATACCATATACCATCCAAGCAGCTGGTTCTGGCACTATCTTTACTAGTCCTTACAAGTGGGATTCCATGTTTAATTTTCACTTTCTCATTAAAAATCAATAAGCATTCATGCCTCCAAATCCGATTGAAAGGCTAGTGATCCACTACATCTCATGTGCTGATTAATATCTCATGTGCTGGAATGACAGATGTGGGCACATCTGGCCACAATCGTTTTTAAAATGTGCTTCCTACATGTTGTAAATGTCATTAACATTGCTTTAACTTATTGATTTTTTTTTAATTCCTTGAAAATCTAATTCCTTCTATTCTGATTCTCATCTCCACCTTTTCCTTTGAAGCCCATTCCTACTTGGAAGCAACTATGGTTGCTTGAATGAGTATAGATATGGCGACTATTTATTGGAACATGAGCAACTCATGAAAGGCTGTACAACTGAAGAAAGTGGAGTCCCCCTGCCCACCCTGCACAGAACTCTAACTGCCCACAGACTCAGAGTGAGAGCTGGGGAATATCCTGTCATGATAGCATGGCATGTTGCATCTTTTCCCAATCGGGACAATCACAATGTCATAAGCAAACAAGGTTTCCATACACTAAGTAATGTGTAGCGAGAAGGAATCTGCTCCCTTCTATAGGGAGCTTTAAACAATTGATCAAATCCATAATCGAAGTGTGTGGCAATCTCAGATAGCTAAGCTGCATTCTTTGGCCATTAGGAGATGAGAGTCTGGTTGCAGATATAGATAGAATAAAATGATAAAAATTGGTCAAGTTTCTTGTTCACATGGTAAAATTGGATAAAGCAAAGCATTAAGAATTTTAAGGTTAGTTGAGAAATGATACAGTTACATAAGAGGTAGGACTTTCTAGAGCCACAAAGAATTCCTCAATTGATGACAAGTATTGAAAAGAAGCCATTCCTGAGCAGCAATTTGTGCTAGGTAAAGAATGGACATAGGTACATGATGTTATGATGTAACAGACATGAGGCAGTTGAATTTTCTAGTAATGTTGATTAGACAGACTGACTGGTGTCAATTATGATAAGAAGTAAAGTGGTTCAACTAAGCAAACAAGATCAAGTCTTTTGGTGTTGTTATCTGTTTTCTGTTGCTATCATAAAAGACCAGAGGCTAAGTTCTTTATAAATTAAAATTTCGTCCCGCTCCTAATTGTGGAGTTTGGCAGTATAAAATCAAGCAGTTCATTTTTTACTCTGGTAAGTAGTCCTCTCATGTGTCACAACACAGTAGAGGAAAGAAAAATCTGTCACATGCAGAAGAGGTGCACCATATGAAATGTTCTATAATAATTAATTTTCCAAGGATCAATTCCTCTCTGCTTGTCCAGTATTAAGGTATTGTGTGGATATGCCCTGAAGATCCGTTGCCTCTCAGTAGGCTCTAGCACTTGAAGGCTCAACCACCTCTCAAAACAACCACTTTGGACTACTCCGTTCAGCATGTGAACCCACAGAGGACACTTAAAATATTTTCAAGTCACAGCACATAGAACAGGCAAGAAGAAAAGGGTAGCTGGTTCAGAAATGTGCCTCTGGATTCCAACAGGTGGCCATGTTCAATAGTGAACCGCGGGAGAAACCATCTTGGCTGTCTCAAGCATGTTCTGCGTGAACCTGCAGCCTGAACCAAACATAGCTCCTTAAGGCCATGTCAGCTCTGTGAGGTTTGGGACAATTTCATACCCATGTGCTAATGCACTTGAAAGTGCTGACAAGCCCTCTGGCATGTTTTCTGGAGGCTTCCTTGGTGGCTCAAAAAATTGGATCCATTCCACTAGGCAGCTGTGTTGTTCTAAGATTGTTCTGTACTTTAATCACGATGTGCCTGTTACAAAGATTGAGTTATTAGTGATAACATCCTTTTGGCTAGTAGTAAAGAAACAGAAAAACTGTAGTCTTAACAGCCAGTATTAGAGCTAAAAATCATAAGTATTCTACAGTCACAAATTAATATTTTAATTTTTTAATAAATAAATTCTATGTTACAATGCTATTATATTGGTGGGGATTATTTCAGTTGTGTTTTTAAAACACATTTTTAAAGCTGGGTATGGTCATGCATCACATCCTGTTATAGGGTACAAGGAGGAAACTAGGGGCTTCAGGCATGCCAAACAAGCAATCTGCCAAGTCCCTAGAGGAGGCTCCTTCAAAACATCCTTCCACAACTCCTTTTGTTCTGGACTGTTCTTTGCCTTACCATCATCATATAGGCATCATTTTCTAGGACCATGTTCTGTATAAATTATGACACAGAGGCTTCTGATGCAGTTTAAAGGAGGCATTATGCTAGGGCAGTCTCTTAGCTATCTCAACTATCTTAATTGAACTGTCTTGCCCATGACATGCCAATGACCAACTCTGTATCTTACTCTCTCTACACCCCATGACTGTTCCTTTGTGTGTCCACCCTCTTAATCTCCAGTTCTGCCTCCTTCCCCTGTCTTATTCTTTCCAACTGACAGTTCCGCCCAATACTTTCTGCCTTAGCAGGGATACAGATCTATCAGCTCTTTATTACAACCAATCCGCAGTGAGACAACCTCTGATCCAATTCTAGATTGCCTTTAGGCAGAGGAGGAAGGATTAATTTTTACAAAATAGAAATCCCAGTGATAAAGGTCATGGAAAGATCAGGAATTCAAGGCCCATACCTAAACATGATAAAAGCAATCTACAGCAAACCAGTGGCCAACATCAAAATAAATGGAGAGAAACTGGAAGCAATCCCACTAAAATCAAGGACTAGACAAGGCTGCCCACTTTCTCCCTACCTATTCAATATAGTACTTGAAGTCCTAGCCAGAGCAATTCGACAACAAAAGGAGTCAAAGGGATACAAATTGGAAAAGAAGAACTCAAATTATCGCTATTTTCAGATGATATGATAGTATATATAAGTGACCCCAAAAACTCCACCAGAGAATATCTAAACCTGATAAACAGCTTCAGTGCAGTAGCTGGATATAGAATTAACTCAAACAAATTGATGGCCTTTCTCTATACAAAGGATAAATGGTCTGAGAAAGAGATCAGGGAAACATCACCCTTCACAATAGTCACTAACAATATAAAATATCTTGGTGTGACTCTTACGAAGGAAGTGAAAGATTTGTATGACAAGAACTTCAAGTCTCTGAAGAACGAAATTGAGGAAGATCTCAGAAGATGGAAGGATCTCCCATGCTCATGGATTGGCAGAATCAATATAGTAAAAATGGCTATTGTGCCTAAAGCTATCTGCAGATTCAATGCAATCCCCATCAAAATTCCAACTCAATTCTTCAAGAATCTAGAAAAGACAATTAGCAAGTTCATCTGGAATAACAAAAAACCTAGACTAGCAAAAACTCTTCTCAACAATAAAAGAACCTCTGGTGGAATCACCATGCCTGACCTCAAGCTGTACTAAAGAGCAAACATAATAAAAACTGCATGGTACTGGTACAGCAACAGACAGGTAGATCAATGGAATAGGATTGAAGGCCCAGAAATTAATCCACACACCTATGGTCACCTCATCTTTGACAAGGGAGATAAAACTATCCAGTGGAAAAAAGACAACATTTTCAACAAATGGTGCTGGCACAACTGGCAGCTATCATGTAGAAGACTGAGAATTGATTCATTCTTATCTCCTTGTACTAAGGTCAAGTCTAAATGGTTTAAGGATCTCCACATAAAACCAGAGACACTGAAACTTATAGAGGAGAAAGTGGGGAAAAGCCTGGAAGATATGGACACTGGGGGAAAATTCCTGAATACAACAGCAAAGGCTTGTGCTGTAAGATCAAGAATTGACAAATGGGACCTCATAAAGTTGCAAAGCTTCTGTAAGCCCAAAGGTACTGTCAACAAGACAAAAGGGCCACCAACAGATTGGGAAAGGATCTTTACCAATCCTAAATTAGATAGGGGGGTGATAACCAATATATATAAAGAATTCAAAAAAGTGGACACCAGAAAATCAAATATTCCCATTAAAAAGTGGGGCATAGAGTTAAACAAAGAATTCTCAACCAAGGAATACCGAATGGCTGAGAAGCACATGAAAAAATGTTCAACATCTTGAATCATCAGGTAAATGCAAATCAAAACAACCCTGAGATTCCACCTCATACCAGTAAGAATGGCTAAGATCAAAAATTCAGGTGACAACAGATGCTGGTGTGGATGTGGAGAAAGGGGAACACTCCTCCATTGTTGGTGGGACTGCAAGCGTGTTCAACCACTCTGGAAATCAGTCTGGCGGTTCCTCAGAAAATTGGACATAGTACTACCGGAAGATCCTGCAATACCTCTACTAGGCATATATACAGAAGATATTCCATCTGATAATAAAGACACATGTTCCACTATGTTCATAGCAGCCTTATTTATAATAGCCAGAATCTGGAAAGAACCCAGATGTCCCTCAACAGAGGAATGGATACAGAAATTATTGTACATTTACATAATGGAGTACTACACAGCTATTAAAAACAATGAACTTATGAAATTCCTAGGCAAATGGATGGATCTGGAGGGCATCATCCTGAGTGAGGTAACCCAATCACAAAAGAACTCACATAACATGTACTCACTGATATGTGGATATTAGCCCAGAAACCTAGACTACCCAAGATACAATTTTAAACACATGAAACTCAAGAAGAATGAAGATCAAAATGTGGACACTTCGCCCCTTCCTAGAATTAAGAACAAAGCACACATTGAAGGAGTTACAGAGATCATGTGTGAAGCTGAATCAAAAGGATGGACCAACCAGTGACTGTGGCTGCCGGGGATCCATCCCATAATCAGCCACCAAACATAGACACTATTGCATATGCCAGCAAGATAGTGCTGAAAGGGCCCTGATATATCTGTCTCGTGGGAGACTATACCAGTGCCTGGCAAACACGGAAGTGGATGCTCACAGTCAGCTATTAGATGGAATACAGGACTCCCAAGGAAGGAGCTAGAGAAAGTACCCAAGGAGCTGAAGGGGTCTTCAACCCTATAGGCAGGAGAATAACATGAACTAACCAGTACCCCCAGAGCTCGTGTCTCTAGCTGCATATATAGCAGAAGATGGCCTAGTTGGTCGTCATTTGAAAGAGAGGCCCCTTGGTCATGCAGACTTTATATGCCCCAGTACAGGGGAATGCCAGGGCCAAGATGTGGGAGTGGGTGGGTAGGGGTGCAGGGTGGGGATGGGGGGGTATAGGGAACTTACTGGATAACACTTGAAATGTTAATGAAGAAAATATCTAATAAAAATTTGAAAAAAATGAATTATCTATTATAATGCTACTATATTGGGAGATATTATTTCAGTATTAGTTTGAAAACACATTTTTAAAACTGGGTATGGTCATACATCACATTCTGTTATTGGGTATAAGAAGGAAACTCATGTCTCTAGCTGCATATATGGAAGAAGATGGCCTAGTTGGCCATCATTGGGAGGAGAGGCCCCTTGGTCATACAGACTCTATATGCCCCAGAACAGGGGAATGCCAGGGCTATTACGTGGGAGGGGGTGGGTAGGGGAGCAGGGCGGGGACGCGGGAGGGTAAGGGAAAATTTCTGGATAACATGTGAAATGTAAATGAAGAAAATATCTAATAAAGAGAAAAAAAAAAAAAAAGAAGGAAACTCAGGGTTTCAGGCTTGATATACAAGCAATCTTCCAATGAAACACATCTTCAGTCCCTAAAGGAGGCACCTTCAAAACATCTTTCCACAACTCCTTCTCTTTTGATCTTCTTTGTCTTACCATCATCATCTTGGCATCATTTCCTAGGATCTTTGTTCTGTATAAATAATGCCACAGAAGCTTCTAATATAGTTTAAAGCCTATGCCTTTTGCTAAGACAGTCTCTCAGCTGTTTCATCTAACTTAACTGGACTATCTTGCTCATGGACTGCCACTGGCTAGCTCCTCTATACCTTTCTTTCCAATACACTCCATGTCCGTTCCTTCGTGTGTCTACCTCTCAATCTCCTGTTCTGCTTTCTTTACCTGTTTCATTCTTTCTGACTGAAATTTCTGCCCAATACTTCCCTGCGGCGCGCCTCCCTGCCTCCGTCGACCAGCAAGAAAGACACGCCACCACCGGAATCTTCTCAGTCAGCTTTATTCTGGAGCACCTTGCTTGTAGATTCCCAGGACTCTGGACAGCAGCAGAGCTGCTGCTTTTATACACTCCCAGGGAAGGGGGAGGGGTGTCATAGTGGTTGCTGATTGGTGCACCAAGCCATACCTCATTTGCATGTGGCCCATTCATTGGTGCCATAAGCCACAGCCATTAGCATATTTTCCCTTCATTGGTACTACAAGCAGTGCCTCATTAGCATATTTTCCCTTCGGGAGGGGCTACTGCCTGAGGAGGGCCTGAGGAGAGAGCTGCGCATGCACACTAGGCTCTCCTCCCCGGCAGCCTGCCGGTCCCGCCATCTTGTAATGGGGCGGAGCCGCAGGCTCCCAGAGCCGCAGGCCTTCCCGGAGCCGGACGGCCTTCCCGGAGCTCGGGCAGCAGCCTTCCCGGGAGCCGGCGGGCGGCAGCTCTCCCGAGGCTCCGGGAGCCGGCGGGCGGCAGCTCTCCCGAGGCTCCGGGAGCCGGCGGGCGGCAGCTCTCCCGAGGCTCCGGGAGCCGGCGGGTGGCAGCTCTCCCGAGGCTCCGGGAGCCGGCGGGCGGCAGCTCTCCCGAGGCTCCAGGAGCCGGCGCAGCAGCTCTCCCTAGGTTCCGGCGGCCGGCGCGGCCTTTCCCGAGGCAGCAGCTTCCTACATTTCCCCCTTCTTTATTAATTAAATATGAAGTCCTACAAATCTGGTCAGCGAACACCCCGGCCTGAGGGAGCAGCCTTTGACGAGTGATTGATAGGTAATCGGGCTACCATCAGTCACGACCACCAGTCTGTCTCTGCAGAGATCTGGAGTAGGAGGAGATGCCACCAGCATGTTGCTGGTGGACTTGGCTGTAACAGAGGTCAAATTGTTTCTTTTTATCAGGGGGAGGATAGGTCAAGATGACATGAAACCTCCATGCAATTTGACATGCTTTTGAGGAATCTATCCTGTATGGAACATCCCCTGCACTGTATTGTGATACTCTGTCAGCAAAATTAAGTTTCCTTACTCCGTTATCCTTTAAGGTGGTATAGTGGGAGTCATTAGGTCTGTCCCTAAACCAGGGAAGTATCGGCAAACCAGTCTGCTAGGAAATCATTACAGACTTTTAAGAGGGGCCAACCAGAACTCGGGCAAAATGCCCTCATCTATGGCCATCAGGGCTCGAACAACGACAGCTTTCAGTCAGGCCTGAGTGCATCTCATACAACATAACAACCAGAGGCAAAGTATGACATAACAACCAGAGGCAAAGTACACAGCCCGCAAACACCAGAACACCCCAAAGTAGCATCCCAGCCCATTCTTTAGAAAAGGAAAAGGCATTGGACAGCCAAGAGATGACGTCTCTCAAGGTGACAGGGTCGACTCTGGTGCCATTCAGGATGGAAATCTGGATAAGGAGCTTCCGGAACAGTCGTTCTGCCTCTGCAGTCCAATTCCCTTGAAGATACTCCAACAACTCCCTGCTATAATTAAAGTTTTCAGACATATCAGCAGTTAGTGGGGTAATACACAAATTCTTAAAATGGGAAACACAGGAATATTGAATCAACCGAAATAGATCTTCTTCTTTTTTTTTTTTTTTTATGTACTAGCATAGGGACTGGCCGAGTGCAGGCGACAGCCCATAATTTTAACATATTACCCATTTATAAATTCATCAGGAGTATCAATAGATGTAGGTGTTTCTTCATTATCCTTTTTTTCTGCTGCGTTTTCCAAGGGATGGGGCATTCTTCATATCAGTCTCTCAGGTATCCAAATTGGTTCTTTGTCCCTAGGAAAAACACAAACCGCTCCCCGGGACTGTGAAATAACTGGGTCTGGACCTAGCCATGACCCAGATAACACATCTTTCCATTTAACATATTGTGAATGTATAGGGGTTATGGCAGCGTGCCTATCAGCTGCCGAAAGGCCATTACTATCCAAAATTTAAAAATTTAAAGTAAAAAGGGCTAAGGATAGTCTTTCTTTAGGTGATCTACCATGTCCTATTCCCTCTTTTTGTTTTTGTAAAATTTCTTTGAGGGTTCTATGAGTTCGTTCAATAATGCCCTGACCCTGGGGATTATAAGGGATTCCAGTCGTATGGTGCACCTGCATAGAAGTGCAAAATTTATCAAAAGATGAGGAGGTGTAGGCTGGGCCATTGTCCGTTTTAAGGTGTGAAGGTTTTCCCCAAGCTGCCCATCCTTCAAGGCAGTGGGACACAACCTTTTTACAGGTTTCCCCAGTTGCAGGGGAGGCGTGGACCACGCCCGAACAAGTGTCTACTGACACATGGACATATTTAAGGGTACCAAAGGATGCAACATGTGTTACATTCATTTGCCATATATGTAAAGGTTTAAGACCATGAGGATTGACTCCTGTGTGAGGTGGGTGATGGAACTGTACACAATTGGAACATTGAAGGACAATCTCACGAGCCAATGCTCTAGAAATATGAAAATTTTTCCGTAAGGTGGAGGCAGGAACATGGTACAGCTTATGAAATTCTTGAGCTCGTTCTACTGGTGATATAAAAAAGATAAAGGTGGCGCGAGTGCTAGTGTCCACCAGAGCATTGCTATGACTCATTGGGCCAGGTAAAGAAGTATGAGCTCGAATATGTTGGATAAAAATTTGCAGGTTCTGCTCCATATCAAGCTTTGTATTTTTGCCAGGATATTTGCAACAGGGCTGGAAGTTTTAATAGGCCCTGTTAATTCCAGCATTTTTACCGCATTTACCACATAAACTGAGTCTGATATTAAGTTGAAAGGCGTGTGAAACCTTTTAAATACTTCCAGGACAATTAAACATTCCACCAATTGGGGTGTTCCTGGGATAAATTGTATCATAACAGGTTCATCACTATTTACCATATAGGCACCTATGCCTGTTTTTGAGCCATCTATGTAGATGTCTAGACCATCAGGTATGGGTTCTAATGAGGTCACTTTAGGAAATATAATGGGGTGTTCTGTTATAAATTGTAACAGAGGATGTTTTGGATAATGATTATCTATAATGTCTGAATAGCTACAAAGAAATATTGTCCAATCATCTACCAGAGCTGCTAAAGTCTGAACCTGATGGACTGTGTAAGGCACTATAATTTTTGAGGGGGGCAATCCAAAACCCTGTATGTAGCTTTTTATACCTAATATGGCTATTTGGGCAACCGTGGCTGGACAATATTCTAATGTTTTGGAGGGTGAAATATGAGAATGGATCCACAATAGAGATCCGGTTTGCCAAATAACCGCAGTAGGTTGTTTATAGGTTTTAAGAATACATAACATTAGTGGTTGGTCTGGAGAAAACTTTTGCAGGCAGGCCTTACTTAAATTTTCCTCTATTTTATTCAACACTTGACGCGCTTGTGGCGTGAGTGTGCGGGGGGACAAGATCTGAGAATCCCCTTTCAGAATATTGTATAATGGTTGCAACTCTGCATTAGTCAAGGACAAATAGGGGCGAATCCAATTAATATCTCCTAACAATTTTTGAAAGTCATTTAGTGTTCGTAAATGATCTTTCCTAATTTCCAATTTTTGTGGCTTAACATAATTTGAAAATATCCTTGCTCCTAAAAATTTTCCAATTTCTCCCATCTGTACCTTTTCAGGTGCAATATACAATTTTCTCTCTTTTAAGGCCTCAATCAATGCCAAATAAGTGGCCTGCAAGTTATCAATATCCTTACTCGTAAGCAAAATATCATCCATGTAATTCAAAATTTTGGTTTTAGGGTATTTCTGTCTTACTGGGCGAATGGCCTCCCCTACATATAATTGANGGTTTGTAAGGATAAACCCCATGGACGTTAAAACATCTCTTCCCCATAAATTCATTGGAATATTAACTATATATGGAGTAAATTTCCCTGATTTTCCTTCTGAGTCCCTCCAGGTAAGTTCTTTGGCACTAATCAGAGGTGTTGACTCAAAACCCAATCCTCGCAAGCTCTGTGAGGCTTGCTGAGAGGGCCATTTTACCAGCCAGTCATGGCTGGATACAATACTTTTGTCTGCTCCAGTATCCATTAGTCCTAAAAAGGACTTCCCTTCAATCTCTAAAGTAAGCATAGGTCGGTTCCCCAATTCACAGGAGAGGTAGGTGAACTGAGAACCCTTCTCCCCTTTGTCATTAGCTGGGGAATACCTACGAAGACTGGGTAACAGTAGCAACTGTGCTATCCTGTCTCCCGGGGAAATGGCAAATATCCCTCGAGGGGAAGCTGCAAGTATCTTAATGTTGCCTGAATAAATCGGATCAATAACCCCTGGAGTAATTATTAGTCCTTGCAACGTAGAGGATGATCTTCCTAATACTAATCCAACTGTATCCTCTGGTAGTGGGCCCTTAAAATCTGTTTCTATAGGTTGGACCCCCATTTGAGGTGTTAATATGAGTCTGATGGTGGTCCATTCCCGTGGAGCCTGAAGTGGCTCTCCACGATACTGCGGAGGCCTCAGGGACGGGGTTTGTAGTACCCCATATATTTGCGGGCCCTGGGGACAGGAGCCCTGCTGTCTGTTTTTTGGAAGGGCTCCTGATGACAACGGTTTCCCATTAATATCTTTGACTGATTTACACTCACTTGCCCAATGATTACCTTTCCTACACCTTGGGCAAAGGCCAGGCTGATTTACTCTAACTCTTGACGTTTGGAATCCTTTGGTTGGGCAATTTCTCCTAAAGTGTCCCTTTTGTCCACATTTGTAACAGCCATCTCCCTGTCCTTTGCCTGCTGACATTACAGCTGCTGCAAGGCCAGCATTTGATAATGGTCCTCCAATTTCTCTACATATTTTCATCCAATATTCCAATCCTTTATGTCTAAGTGGCCCTATCGCATTTCTGCATTCTTTAGTACATTGCTCATATACAAGTTGCTTTATGAGTGGCATTGCTGTATCAGGATCCCCAAAAACTTTTGTGGCTGCTTCTAATAACCTCACCACAAAGTCTGAGAATGGCTCGGTGGGTCCCTGAATGATTTTTGTAAGGTTTCCTGATACCTCTCCTTTATTAGGCAATGCTTTCCACGCTTGGTGGCTACCCCATTAACCTGTGGGTAAACTACTTCTGGATAATTTGTCTGATTATTTGCAAAGCGGCCTAGGCCAAGTAACATGTCCGCGTCCCAATGCTGGTCAGGATCATGTCTGGTGGCCAAGTTTGCGGCTGCCTGCTGATTTGCAAACTCATAGCTAAAAGTTTTCCACTCTAAATATTGTCCTGGCGATAAGCAGGCTCTCGCCAGGTTATTCCAATCAGATGGGGTGAGACAATATGCTGTCAATGTCTCTACCTGTGCTATAGTAAAGGCTGCAGCTACTCCATATGTACGAACTGATTCTGCTATGGATTTAATGGTTTTGAAATCAAGGGGTTGATAATAACGTCCCCCTTGATCATTGGCATAGACTGGGAAGGATAGGCTAATCTCCCGCCATACCTCTGGATTAAATGATCTTCCCGAGTGTTTCCCTCCACTAAGCTTCACTCCCTCATCACTTGGATTATAAGGAGGAGCAGAGGGTACTTGAGCCACAGGCAAATTTATAGGGGCCCTTTTACTGAAGTCTATCTTCTTCTGACATTTTCTTTCTTTATTTTTGAGCTGATACCCTTTATCATCTAGGTGGTATCGCTCCCTCTCATTTTTAACAGCCTCCTCATCCACCTCTTCTTCCGAAGAAGAGTCGAGGTTGGAAAGCTGAGATTCCTTGAGAGAGG
>LR749573.1:2392026-2417687 GCA_902729485.2 Mus minutoides | reverse complement strand
TATCTTTGCCACTCTGCTTTACTGCTTCTAACAGTGTTTGGAGGGCCGTTAAGACTAAAATGGCCACCCCAATCCAAAATGGATCCATATAGGGAAGCATCCTCTCTAAAATATTCCGGGAAGCTTACCGGTACCGCCACTCCTAGCTGATGAGTTCTGATCCCACGAAGATAATCTTCAGTTCCTGAAGAGTTCCCACAAAGATCTTCTTCAGATCCCACGAAGATCTTCTTCAGATCCCACGAAGATCTTCTTCAGATCCCACGAAGATCTTCTTCAGTTCAGATCATCTTTGGTTCCCGGGTTCTCGGCACTACTTGCGGTGCGCCTCCCTGCCTCCGTCGACCAGCAAGAAAGACAGGCCACCACCGGAATCTTCTCAGTCAGCTTTATTCTGGAGCACCTTGCTTGTAGATTCCCAGGACTCTGGACAGCAGCAGAGCTGCTGCTTTTATACACTCCCAGGGAAGGGGGAGGGGTGTCATAGTGGTTGCTGATTGGTGCACCAAGCCATACCTCATTTGCATGTGGCCCATTCGTTGGTGCCACAAGCCACAGCCATTAGCATATTTTCCCTTCATTGGTACTACAAGCAGTGCCTCATTAGCATATTTTCCCTTCGGGAGGGGCTACTTCCTAAGGAGGGCCTGAGGAGAGAGCTGCGCATGCACACTAGGCTCTCCTCCCCGGCAGCCTGCCGGTCCCGCCATCTTGTAATGGGGCGGAGCCACAGGCCTTCCCGGAGCCGGACGGCCTTCCCGGAGCTCGGGCGGCAGCCTTCCCGGGAGCCGGCGGGCAGCAGCTCTCCCGAGGCTCCGGGAGCCGGCGCAGCAGCTCTCCCGAGGTTCCGGCGGCCGGCGCGGCCTTTCCCGAGGCTCCGGCGGCCGGCGCAGCCTTTCCCGAGGCAGCAGCTTCCTACACTTCCCACCTTAGCAGGAATAAAGATCTGTCAGCTCTTTATTACAACCAATCAGCAGCAAGACAACCATGGATCAATGGTAGATTGATATTAGGCAGGTGAGGAAAGATGAATTTTCACAAAATAGAAATCCTTGTTATGGACCATAGAAATGATGATACCAGAATCCTGCCAGCATTTACCAATCTGCTGACACAGAATTTACAACTGAAAATACAGAGTCACACCTTCACACAATGTAAAAACATTCACATCACTCTTGTCTCCTCTTTTCTTCTTTGAGATCTATCTCATAAATGAATTAATGTATCTGTCATAAGAGTGTGTTTACTATTAAAGTGAGTTCAGCTCCCTCCTCAGCAGGTTCATTTTTTAATCTCTCATTCTTTTAAAATAAATGGCATGGAAGGAAAGACCTTCCAGATGCATCTACAATGACCTGAAAACCTCCAGTTCCCAGAATCTTAAGAAACAATTCTCTGTTCTTTTTAGATTGTCCAGTGCCAGGCATTTGGAAAATAAACAGAGATAGTGGATGAGGTTTTATTCAGAGAATATTCATCTGTGCAGGTAAACAGATGGTGAGAGGAGAGGCTGAGATCTAGTATATAAAGGTATGGAGGTCCCAAGTCTCTGAAACACTCCTGGCATAAAGCTAATTTGGTTGAAAGTACAGGCCACTTCTTTTGTAAATATGCACCATTCTATTCAAGGGCTTTCAGCACTAGAAAGCATCAATTCCCTGGAGATGCCCAGAAGTGGTTGTACTGACAGGCAGTTTTCCACCTCTCTGTATTGTAGACATGATTGACACTAAAAATCACCAACAGGGGTCATACACTTCACCTCCCTAATAACCCAGTGAATGGGTCAGGTTCATTTTCTCTGACCGTTGTTAGGAGGCATTGATCAGGTTGAAGCTGGGATACAGGAAGGATGGTTCTTAATTAGATGCCATGAACTGATGGCCAGCTGAAGGGCATGGCCATGGGTCTATATGTGTGTCATATTTCTATTTGTCTGTCTATCTATCTATCTATCTATCTATCTATCTATCTACCTATTAATGATAGGTTCATATGTGGCCCAGGCTGGCCTCCAACTGGATGTACAGACAAGGATGGTTACTGATTCTCTGGCCTCTACCTTCCTAGTGCTAGGATTATTAGCATGTGTTGCCCTTGCTCGCCTATACTACAGTACTGGTACACTGATTAGGGCATTCTATCAATCCATACAGATCCAGTGGTGAAATAACCCTTCAACTCTTAGGTCTTCTGAAGGAGAAGGGTAGCCAGGGGAGAAAGTGGCAATTTACCAATATGTATCTAAGTGTTTAACAGCAATATCTACACTGAGTAGCTAGTACCCTGGTACCTTTATGCTTGCAGCTTCATGACAAACATGGTGATGTGTTCACAGTACACTTGGGTCCAAGGCCTGTGGTCATGCTGTATGGGACAAGGACCATAAAGGAAGCTCTGGTGGACCACGCTGAGGCTTTCTCTGGCCGAGGATCAATTGCAGTGCTTCGGCCAACTGTACAGGATTATGGTAAGATATGGGACAGGCTGAAGAGGAGGATGTGGCCCAGGAGGGTGAATCTGAAAGGTGGTATCTGAGCTGTGGGGAAGGACTCAGGATTCTCTGAACATCCAATGTGACCCAACCAACCATGTTTTCCCTACTTTCTTAGGTGTGATCTTTTCCAGTGGAGAACGTTGGAAGACCCTTCAGCGATTCTCTCTAGCCACCATGAAAGACTTTGGGATGGGAAAGCGGAGTGTGGAGGAGCGGATAAAGGAAGAGGCGCAATGTTTGGTGGAGGAACTGAAGAAATACAAGGGTGAGTCTCAGAGAATGGGCATAAAGAAGACATGAATTCACAGCCAAAGACTGAGAGAGAGAGATACACACAAGGGTAAAAACACATACACAATCACACAAACACACACACAGAGTGGGGAGGATGAGATATGAATAGAGGGAGAAGGAGAGGGACGGGGAGGGGGAAGGAGAGAGGGAGGGGAAGAGCGAGAGAGAGAGAGAGAGAGAGAATACAAGAGTAGGGAAAGAAATATGAGATCTATTGTGTCCAAAATAACTCAAAACCTGTCCTGAACATGGTGGTCACTTCTCTTCAGAAAAGTCAGTCTTTGAATCAATTTTATCTGCCAGTTGGATATTATTGGTCCACACTTGTCATCTCATCGTAGAACTCAGAAGTCTGAGACACATGGTCATGAGTTCTAGGCCAGTCCTGTACACATTGTGAGGTCCTGCTTTACACTTGTGAGAGTGCTTACAGTTCCATATTCAGTGGTCATGATGGGGTGTGGTTGTAATTCCAGCAGGCTAGAGGTGGAGGCAGGATGCTGAGATTTTCAGAGTCATCTTCCACCATATATAGAGTTCAAGACCACCTTGGCTTAATCATTGTCATACCCTCCCTACTGTACAATGGTCTTAGTCATAGGCAAATGCAGAGCTTAGGCAAATGAAAGCTAAGAAAGCAGGAAGACCTTCAGTCATGTTCAAAGCAGAAACTGTGGTTTCTCCTCGTGGTTGTGCTGATGGGAAGTAGTGAACACAGAGGCTCATGGGAATTTTAGTTTGGTAGAAATCAGAAGCATGTCTGAGTGCTTCATGAATCTTTTAAACAATGGCAGCCTAATGACACGGACCTTTGTTTGCAGCTCTGTTTCTTTCTTTCCCCATCTTTTTGTTTTAATTTCATTTAATTTAATTTACTTATTCACTTTATATCCTGCTCATTGCCCACTGGTGTTTACTCACTCCCACAATCATTCCCTATTCTCCCTGCCTTCTTCTCTGAGTGGGTAGGGGCCCTCATGGGTATTACCCCCACCCTGGCAGTTCAAGTTTTCAAACCTAGGTGCTCCCACTCCCACAGAGGTCAGACACTACAGTGCAGGCAACAGCTTGTGGGATACCCACTACTCCAGCTGTTCAGGACCCACATCAAGGCCAAGCTTCACATCTGCTACATATAACAGCTCCATTTATTCACAGTGGGCATTTGCCTTCTCTTATGGTCCTTTCTTAGGGAAGTTGAGATGATGTCAGTGCAGAGGTGAGAGAGGAAGATAGGTGCAGAGACTGGAAATAATGGTTGGAGAGAGAAGTCATAGAACTAGAGGACCCAAAGGAAGACAAGCTATAAGGATGAGAGTGAAACTGACTAGCCTCAGGGAAAGCTCTACAGAGAATCTGAGACTATAGACAAGCCAGCTCCCCGGAGAGGGCAACAAGGGCTCAGCACTATTGGACAAACAACAGTCCTCCAACCACCAGGGTCCATGACTGAACCTGGAATACAAAGACAGCAGGCAGCTGTCCTGATGACTTCTGAAACACCACAGAAACTAGAAGTCTGAGAAGGGATGGAGGAAGACTGGCAGATGGGAGTGGAGTGTGCAGAACTGGTGAATCCACACAGGCAATCCTGAAACTGTCTCTGCTCTTTTCTGTCTCTGGGAGTCAATTATAAGCTCAGAGTCAGAATGGTGGCCAGGGAGGAGGTATAGGGTAGAGACAAACTACACACACTCTATTTCTGAGACCCAGAGTCCTTGACCCAGTCATGATTATTTCAGTTCCATTAGTGAATTTAGCCTCTCTACTTGTGTATATGAATAACAATTTATCTTATGTTCAGCATTGAGGGAAGTTAAATAAAATGATACATACATTACTGAGGGCAGGGGCTAGCCCATGATATATGCAAATGTGTTAGCAGGTGTTTCTATTATTTGAGTAGTGAAAGGGGCAGCCTAGCAAAGATGAAGCTGAAGCCAAATGTTCCCCAGTTCCTTGGCCTCACATCTCCTATCCTGCCTCCTCATCCTCCAGGAGCCCCCCTGGACCTCACCTTCCTCTTCCAGTGCATCACAGCCAACATCATCTGCTCCATTGTGTTTGGAGAGCGCTTTGACTACACAGACCACCAGTTCCTGCACCTGCTTGACCTGTTCTATCAGACCTCATCACTTGCCAGCTCATTCTCCAGTCAAGTGAGTGGGTGGGAAGAGAGGAGCATCCAGGGTAGAGAAAGCAAGATGCTGCTTTGTGGGTGAAGGAGGGCTGTAAGAAAGGCAGAGACAATGTGGCAATAGAAGGAGGCTGAGACCTGGGGCATGGCAGGAGGGATGCTGACAGGGAAGAGACATGAATGAAAATATGGAGCCATACACATACATATAAAATGATGATGTGGGTGATGCAGCCATACCACAGAATGTAGAGGACTTGGTTTCCATGCAGGAGGCGCATCTCTCTGTATCCTGGCTGAGGTGGTACAGAACACATGCAGTTCAACACATGGAAGCAAGGAGAATAGGAATTTAGTGTGATCCTTGGCTACATACTGAGTTAGAGGTCAGTCATGTGCATGTGAGATCCCGTGTCCATAAATTCGAACCCCTGATATAAAACAAACAAAGACAATTCAGCAAAGTGGATTGAGAGAGAAAGCAGAGAAAAGGAAAAAGGAGGTACAGAGAATGCAAGACAAAAGTTAGAGACAGATTTAGAGACAATTCAAAAGCATGCATGTGTTATAGTATAAGTATATGAGGACTCTGTGTATGCCTATATGTGTGTGTGTGTGTATGTCTGCCTGTGTCTGTGTATTTGTTTTGTGTGTTTCTTCATGATATATATATGGACCTAGTCTAAAGTAGAGTGGCCTTGTTAGAGTCAGCACAAGATACGCTTAGATACCAAGTTCTTTTCACAGAGGAGATTTATTCCCAGGCAAGGGCAATCAGGGGGCAGGATGCAAAGGCAGACAGTAGCACAAAGAAAGTGTTCCTGCAGGGGTGGGGTTTTGTGGGGAAGAGGAGAAGGCTGTTCTAGGATTTACTAGGTAAATCCTGATCAGACATGTTAGCCAAAAAAGGAATTGTGCTTGTTGGACCATAGTCTCAGGAATGAGTCAGTGGCCAAATAAGGAGAATGGGCACTGGGGATTGGCTTTAGGAATATAATCAAATATTTAGCATGGGGAGAAGGGTTAAAGGCAGAACTGTTTGCAGTGTTTGTCATGTTTGCTGTCTTAGTCAGGGTTTCTATTCCTGCACAAACACCATGACCAAGAAGCAAGTTGGGGAGGAAAGGGTTTATTCGGCTTACACTTCCATACTGCTGTTCATCACCAAAGGAAGTCAGGACTGGAACTTAAGCAGGAGCTGATGCAGAAGCCATGGAGGGATGTTCTTTACTGGCTTGCTTAGCCTGCTCTCTTATAGAACCCAAGACTGCCAGCCCAGAGATGGTCCCACCCACAAGGGGTCCTTGATCACTAATTGAGAAAATGCCTCACAGCTAGATCTCATGGAGGCATTTCCCCAACTGAAACTCCTTTTTCTGTGATAATTCCAGCTGTGTCAAGTTGACACAAACCTAGCCAGTACAATTGACCCCTTGTCAANAAGAGTCTTTAATTTTCCCTCTGAAATTTCACAAGCCAGGCCTCCATCTTCTGCACTGTTCTCAACATTATCTTCCAAGCTCCTACACAACATCCCACAGAGCTCTTAACACAGAATGGATCTTCTGGCCCAAAGTTCCAAAGTCCTTCCACAGTCCTCCCCAAAACATGGTCAGGTTGTCACAGGAATACCCCACTCCCAGTACCAATTTGTCTTAGTCAGGGTTTCTATTCCTGCACAAACACCATGAACAAGAAGCAAGTTGGGGAGGAAATGGTTTATTCGGCTTACACTTCCATACTGCTGTTCATCACCAAAGGAAGTCAGGACTGGAACTTAAGCAGGAGCTGATGCAGAAGCCATGGAGCCATGGAGGGATGTTCTTTACTGGCTTGCTTAGCCTGCTCTCTTATAGAACTCAAGACTGCCAGCCCAGAGATGGTCCCACCCACAAGGGGCCCTTGATCACTAATTGAGAAAATGCCTCACAGCTAGATCTCATGGAGGCATTTCCCCAACTGAAACTCCTTTTTCTGTGATAATTCCAGCTGTGTCAAGTTGACACAAACCTAGCCAGTACATTGGCCATGTTTGTCATGCTCAGGCCTATCAGAGCCCTTCATACTCACCTCTTTGTTTTATCTTTGGGTCACTGGTTATTGGGCACATGGGTGTCATTTTTTTCTTCAATGTTTTTTATTAGATACTTTCTTCATTTACATTTCAAATGCTATCCTGAAAGTCCACTATACCCTCCCCCTGACCCTGTTCCCCTACCCACCCACTCCCACTTCTTGGCCCTGGTGTTCCCCTTTACTGGGGCATATACAGTTTGTAAGACCAAGGGGCCTCTCTTCCCAATGATGGCTGACTAGGCCATCTTCTGCTACATATGCAGCTAGAGACATGAGCTCTGAGAGTACTGGTTAGTTCATATTGTTGTTCCACCTGTAGGGTTGCAGACCCCTTTGGATCCTTGGGTGCTTTCTCTAGCTTCCCTGTGTTCCATCCAATAGATGACAATGAGCATTCACTTCTGTATTTGCCAGGCACTGGCCTAGCCTCACATGCTTGCCATGCTCAAGCCTATCAGAGCCCTTCATTCTCACCTCCTTGTTTTATTATTGGGTCACTGGCTGTAGGGCACAAGGGTGTCATTTTCTCTGGATGCTTCCTCTGACATGGGGGCATTGTCATTAGGGACCCAAGGAAGCTGAGATATTGGTCAAGGTCTGGAAAAGCAGGTTGTTTTATTTGTTGTCCAGGCTCTGATGAAGCATGTGGGGGCTAATGATGGGCAGTCTGTGAGGCTGGACTAGGATGTAGATTCTGATACATTATCTGGGACTGGCAAGTTGCTAAAGTAGACTCTAGGTGATTATAAGTCTCTTGGGATACACTGGGGACAGAGGTACAGTTAAGGAGTTAAGGAAAAACTTCTTTTTTAAAATCTTGGATGTGTATTTCAGATGTTTAGGTGTATTGTCCTGGTAGTTGGGGGAGGGTGGTCCCAAGGCAAGAGTAATAGGGTGATATCTCTCTCTCTGAAATAGACAGGTAGGGAAACCTAGGCTTTTGTTTGCAGGAGTACTTATCCAAGTCCCTTTAACCTGTGACAGGCCTGTTTAAATAGATTTTCTGAAGTTTACAAGGAATTTTAAGGTTTATTAAGGAGATAAAAGTTTGAGATATGCTACTATTACCATAGTTGGTAATCTGGTCTGAAATCTATATTGGAGAAGTGTAATAGATTCATATTGTTGAGTCATAGTAAAAGTTTGGGGATCTAAGCAATAGCATTTAGAGAAGGAAAGATTTCTGCAGCATAATTCTGTCTACTTTGAGTTACTTTCTCAGACACGTAAATCTTTTTCTCAGATCCTTAAAACTTACTTAAGCTTTTATATACTCAGATCTTAAAACATTTTCTTATAACTTGCACTTACAGATTTTTATAGCTTATTTAAGCTTCCAGACCCTTAGATCTTTACAACTTGTATATAATTCCCTTAAAACATTTTCTTAGAATGTCATAATTTTATACCTATATAACTTGGTGAGTGGGAAAGGCAGAGGTTAGACAGTGGAGGTGGAGTTAGTTCTCTGACTACTTTGTAGGTTTGGGTTCAGTTTTGTAGAAGAATGTGTTATTAGTTGGGGTAGGAGTTAGGAGGGGTTGAAGAGAAGATTGAATTAGGATTTAGTATTAAAATGGACTGTTAATAGCAAATAATGTCCTGTATTGAAAGAGGATTAGGCATATTGACATGCAAGTTATGTATTAGGGCAGCCTAGAGAAAAAGAGAGTCATAAGGGAAGAAAGATCAGCTTGACAGCCTGCCATGTAGGCTCAGTTATTGTCTTCACATGTAAGAAATGAATCGTGATAGGAGAAATTTGGAGAAATAGAATCTGAAATGGTGGGAGGGATTGTAGTCCCATGATAGAAAAGACTGGGATTATTATAAATTAGGACATGTGTGTGTGTGTGTGAGAGAGAGAGAGGGAGGGGAAGGGAGAGATGGAGAGAGAGACAGAGAAAGAGGGGGTTGGGAATAGATTGTGAGGATTATGCTGATAAGGAGCTGAGATGGACAACACTGTTTACAATGAAGTGTTTATTAACTGGTGTGTGTGAAATTCTAAGATAGTTGACTTGGGGAGAGGAGAATTGAGTTTTGGAAGATTAGAGCAAGTAATCTTTGGAATTGAGGAGACTGAGGCATGAGGCAGCTATCAGAGATGGACTGACTACAAAGGGGAAGTTCATTTATATACTGAATCAAGTCAGAGGGGAAAGGGGCAAAGCATGCCTTGTCCATAAGAAAGAGGTAGGTCTGTTGTTGTTGTTTGATGTCAATGAAGTATAAGTGGGCCCATTCTTGAGTGCTAATAGAATCAATAATGTTGCTAGGTTGTGTTGGACTTTTGATTCTGGATGGAGGGAGCAAATTCCATTGCTATTGATGGCTGGTAAGCCAATATCCAGAGACAGAGTATCCCCTGGGCTTCAAGTGGCTGATAAGGAGGTCTATGTGAATGAGGGTTCATCAACCAAGCTCTATTACAAAGAGGGGGATTCATATGTGCAAGGAAAAATCTGGCAACTTTACTTTTTGTATAGTTAGAGATGGAGAGAAAATGGAATCTAGCTGAATAGCCATCAAAAGCAAATTGAAAACGTCCAACCTGAAGCTGGGTCCTGTTGACCCATCTTTATAATGATCCTTGTCAGAGACACCAATGTAAGGGAAAGTGACCCCTCAGAGTCAGTAGAGGACACAATCAGACATCAAGCTGCTGTAACAAAGGAGAGTTACTACCCTGGAGCATCAAGAAGGTGGGGAATCTGTAATGTCAGACACCAATCTAAACTGCAGTTGGAGCAGCAAGAGAAGGAAGAGGAGGAGGAGGAGGAGGAGGAAGAGGAGGAGGAGGAGGAGGAGGTGGTGGCATAGAAATAGAGAGGTGTTTCTGCAGGAGTGAGGATTTTAAGAGGTAAAAGGGCAGTTTGTGCTAGAGTGTGTTGATAAATCCTGATTGCTCATGTTTGCCAAATAATCAATTCTGATTATTGGATCATGGTATTTAGTATCAGGAATGAGTCAGTGACCAAATAATGGAATAGACCTTGGGGCCTGGCTTTAGAAATATTATGTAATGGTTTAGCAAGGGAGAAAGGGTCAAAAGCATAACTTCTTGACACCACGTTTGGCATGCTTGGGCCAGTGAGATCCCTTCACTTAGGAGCATATGTTGTTTCAATGAGACTGAGCCCCACATATTATTGTATTTATACATTTGAGTCTTAGCAGAAGAGCTTTTAGGAAGGATTAGGAGTTGTGTTCTTGTTGAAGGAACTGTGCTGTATGTATATATATATATATATATATATATATATATATATATATATATATATATATGTGTGTGTGTGTGTGTGTATATATATATATATATATATATGTGTGTGTGTGTGTGTGTGTGTGTGTGTGTGTGTGTGTGTGTGTGTGTTGCTTCATGAAATCTGAGTACCTAGGATCACTGCCCACTTCCTGTGACCTGAACGGTCCAGGTGACCCCCTGAGTCTCTCCTTCTTGCAGGTGTTTGAGCTCTTCTCTGGCTTCCTGAAGTACTTTCCTGGTGTCCACAGACAAATCTCCAAAAACCTGCAGGAAATCCTTGACTACATTAGCCATAATGTGGAGCAGCACAAGGCCACCTTGGACCCCAGTTCTCCACGAGACTTCATTGATAGCTATCTTTTGCGCATGGAGAAGGTTAGTCCTACATGGATGAGAGAGGGGTCTGGTGAGAGTGAAGGATGGGAATGTTGTCAGAGAAAAAGATGGGAGGGGACAGAGGATGGTGAGGAGAGGAAGAAACAGAGTGGAGGAGATGCAGAACATCTGGGGAAAAAAGAAAAAGGGAAGAGAAAGTGACATAGGGAAAGAGAAAGGGTGTGGCTGGGGATGAAACACAGGGCAGGGGGCAAAGAGCAGAGAGATCTCAGAGGAAGGAGCCTAGGAGACAAAACATGATAAACCACCAAGAAGCAAAGGAGAGAGAGAGAGAGAGAGAGAGAGAGAGAGAGAGAGAGAGAGAGAGAGAGAGAGGACAGAAGACTCCAAGGGACATTGTCTAGGTCTAGTAATGGTCAGAGTTCTATTTAGTATGAAACTCACAAAAAGAAGGACAGTGCCCAGAGATGTGTGTGCATTTCCTTGCAAAGATCCAGTCACCCCTGACCCATCCTTCTTTCTCCCATCTGCAACCAGGAGAAGTCCAACCATCACACAGAATTCCATCACCAGAACCTTTTGATATCTGTGCTCTCTCTCTTCTTTGCTGGCACTGAGACTACCAGTACCACACTTCGCTATGGCTTCCTGATCATGCTCAAGTACCCCCATGTTGCAGGTGTGTGATGGGTGGACACTTGGGGGATTTTCAACCCCCCTCTTGGCTATAGAGGTTTGTTGTGTATGAGTGAGACATAGGCCACTTACATCTGGAGCTCTGAAGTCTTTGCTCTACTTCTAAACTAAGGCAGTGGTGTGGTGGTGTATGAAAAAATAATCAGATGATCTGTTTTCTCCTATCCCTCATAGTTTGATCCATTCCATCCACCCATCCATTCATCGCTCCTTCCTTCTGTCCTTCTGTCCTTCTGCCTTACTTTTATCCTTCCATCTATTCACTCTTCTTTCTATCCACTACCCTCTTCATCTGTTTACAAGTTCTTTTTATTTTTCCACCCATCTATTACCTATTTATCCCTTTCTATCCATCCATTTTAAATTGATTAATGTAATGGGTGATAGGTGGAAAATATACTTACAGTTTTAGTTTACTTATTTTTGTCACTGATCAATCTCTCCTTTTATTAACTGACTCATCTATTTCTTGAATGTAAAAACTTAAAAACAATTTGATGTTATTGTGAGCATGGCTGCTACAGATCATCCAGGGACATATCTCCAGAATCTTAGCCTGTATTTAAAATTCAATTTTAATTTTATATGCCTTGGTGTTTTCCTTTGTATGTCTGTGTAAGAGTGCTGGATTTCCTGGATCTAGAGTTACAGTGTGAGCTGCCATGTGGGTGCTGAGAATTGAACCTGGGTCCTCTGCAAGAGCAGTCAGTGCTCTTAAACATTGAGCCATATCTCCAGGCACCTGGATTTTTATATATAAGTTTTCCTTTTCTCTCTTTTATACGTAAGGCTAGATCTTATTGAGAAGAGACTCTAACACAATCTACACATGGTTGGAGAGACAGGTCCTTGAGACTAGCACAGGTATGTGCCTACAAGAGGGCACTGTGTCCCCTCAGCAGAGTGTCCTTGCTCTGAACTGTTCCTGGGTTATTGGATCCCAGAAAACAGGGTCATTGTGCATCACCTTTGAGATGGGGACACTGTCTATTTTCTTCATTTTCTGAGCAGAGAAAGTCCAAAAGGAGATTGATCAGGTGATCGGTGCATACTGTGTCCCAACCCTTGACGACCGCATCAAAATGCCATATACTGAGGCAGTCATCCATGAGATTCAGAGATTTTCAGATCTCGCCCCGATTGGTCTGCCACACACAGTCACCAAAGACACAGTGTTCCGAGGATACCTGATCCCCAAGGTGAGAGAGGCTGTGATTCCTCATTGCTACTCCATGAGTGTCCTCCACTCTCCTAATCACAAACCTCGTCCTGTCTGTGGTTTCACAGCATTCTGTGTTTCTTAGGGACTGACTGTTTTGCATATGAGTCAGGGTTTGTGAAAATCTTTGTATCTTGTATCCTCTCCTAGAACACTGAAGTGTACCCCGTCCTGAGTTCAGCTCTCCATGATCCACGGTACTTTGAACAACCAGACAAGTTCAATCCTGAGCACTTCCTGGATGCCAATGGGGCACTGAAAAAAAGTGAAGCTTTTCTGCCCTTTTCCACAGGTGAGACAGACCTGTGGTTCCTTTCTCAGACACTGGAGAGCAGGCATAACCTCTGAAACACACTGCAATAAGGTCCCTTTTAATTGAGTCTATCCCAATTTTCTTGCCTGACTCATCCATTCATACTGGTAACAGTCCCATGAAGGAAGTCTTGAACTGAAGGAGCATCCTGGCCAGGAGGACTTTGGGGAAGTGCTTAAAAGTCTCTCAACCTGAGCAAATTCAGTTTCTTGTTTTATTATTTTATAATTAGGAGAAACCCTTTTAAAACAAAATAAGAAGTTTGTCTTTAATCTCAATTAAATGCCCAACAAAAAAGGATCATTACAGAGAACAAAATGATCTCAGTGCAATGGAGGTCTACTACCACTGACTTTGAAATAAAGAAAAGGTTAATAGAGGAGATGGGAACACTGAATATTCTGTTGTCAGCAAGCTCATGATATCCTTAAGACCAACCAGCATGTCATATGCAAAGTCTTAAAAATAACAGAAGATGCTCCTTTGCTTTAGGACCTGTAATGACCAAAATAACCCATTAATTCTTTTTAGTTGCATCAAATTCATCAATTGTGTCCCTTAGTCTTATGTTTCTTTCTTTATTTTTCCCCATTATCACAAATAGACTCCTTTCTCATACAATATATCCTGATAACAGTTTCCTTCCCTCTACTCCTCCCAGTTCCTTCCCATCCCCCCCAAATGGATCCACTCATTAGAAAGGAAATGACATCTAAGAGATAAGAACAAACCACAATGAAGTAAAGTATAATACAATAAGACAAAACTCATGGCACCAAATTTGAACAGTACAAACCAACAGAAGAGAAAGATCCCAAGAGAAGGCACAAGAATGAGAGACACACTCATGCACACACTCAGAAATCTCATAAAAATAGTACTGAAATCTATAATATATACACAGAGAACCTGTGCACATCAGAACAGGCCCTGTGCATGCCCTTTCAATTTGTGAGTTCATGTGAGATTTTTTTCGTATTGATTCAGAGGCCATGATCTCCTGATGTCCTCCACATCACCTGGATATTTCACTCTTCAGCTTCCTCTTCCACAGGTTCCCTGAGCTCTGAAGGGGAGGGATTTAATGGAGACATCCTATTTAGACCTGTGTGTGCCAAGTCCTCTTTGTGAGTAATGCCCTGGTGTGATTCTCTGTATTTTTTCCCATCTGCTGCAGAAGGATGTCTCCATGGTGATGACTGCATAATGCAACAACCAATGAGCATAGTAGAATTTCTTTAAGATTCATTGTAGTATGACTTTTTTACCAGTAGCATTTAGTTTTATCCTAGGTCCCTGGGCAATCTAGTCACTGGTTCTTTGTCAAACCAGACATTAGATGGCTACTCCCACAAACTTTGGGCCACCATTGCACCCCAAGACATTTTGCAGGCAGGAAAGCACTGTTCATCAAAGATATCATGGATGAGTTGGTATATACATTTTTCATTCAGTAGCCTGCAGAGTATCTTCCATATCAAAAACGCAAGAATATGAGGTTGAAGGTTCTATGTCTAATGCAGCTCGATCTCTCCATGTTTGATGAGTTGTGTGTGTATGGTCTTTATCAAAGTCCATGTTTGATGAGTTGTTATTGTTGGTGGAGAACAATCTATTGTGTTGTCAACAACTGGGATGGTTTGGGCATTTATATGGGACCACTTCGGCTGACAACTCAGTGGATATAATCAGTTCTGTTGCTAAAAGCTTCATTTAGTAACAAGAGCTGGCTATTTGGGAATATGTCTCTGTTTTATTTGGAGACTCCATAGGACTGTCTTCATATACTTTAGGAAGTTTCCATTGCACTATACTTCCCTACCACTCTTCAAATACCCCTCATATCTAGTTGTCTTTCTCCACATTTTATCCCTCAAACCCTTCTTTCCTCCCCACATGATTCTCCCATTCCTGTCTCCTCTGCTGCCCCTAGGTCACTCATGTAATCTATTGTTCCTTTTGAGGGAGATACATGTCTCCCTCCAGTCACTTTGTCTGTACTTGGCCTTTCTCAATTTATGAATTGTAGCATGGTTATTGTTTATTTAATGGCTAATATTCACATATGAGGGAGTATGTTTTATATTTGTTTTTCTGTGTCTCAGTTACCTTACTCAGTGTGATTATTTTCTAATTCCATTCATTTGCTGCAAATTTCATGAGGTTATTTTTTCAACAGCTGCATAAGACTTCTTTGTATAAAGGTACCACATATTTTTATCTATTCTTCTGTTGAGGAACATGTATGTTGTTTCCAATTTTGGCTATTTTGAATAGAGCAGCAATGAACATGGTTGAGCAAGTGTCCTTGTGGCAGGATGAAGCATCTTTTGGGTATAAGCCCAAGAGTGCTATAGCTGGATCTTGTGGTAGATAAATTCCCAACTTTCTCAGGAATTCTACACTGAAATCTGTAGTTCCTGTACAAATTTGTACTCCCACCAAAAATGGAGGAATGTAAATGTCTTTTGCTACTTTGTGGGTTCTTCTTTCTTCAACCCTTCTCCACCCCCTCTTCTACCCAATTATTCAACACTTGGTAGGAGGGGAAAAAAAGGATAGTGAGGGAAGGAAAGGGATCCCTGAATCAGGTAAAGGGATGGAAAGGAAGCAACATTATCACTAGACTACTCCATGCTGAATAGGATCTCTAAGGTCCCAGGGGCAAGTTTGATCTACCCTGTCAGGATGTTTAATTTCTTCATGCTATTGTTTCTACTTCACAACTGGGTGCTTAACAAATTGAAACCAAGAACAACAACCAACACCCAACCAACCAACAACAATCCACCAACAACCCACCAACAAACCATCAACTGACACCACCTCTTAGGTGATTTACCATATAGATAAGCTCTGAAAAGTCCCCAGAATTCCAAACTTCATACACTTGCAGAAACTATGTACATCTGGCAAAATCATGCCTTTCCTTGAGCACAAGACAAATCACAGTCAGTGCCTGCGGACAATCTAAAGCAGTTCCACACCCCACACCTGAGATTAAAGCAGAAACACATTTTTATAGTATTTCTGTGTTTTTCAAAGAAACCAAAAAAATCCCTAATTGTCATTACAGAGGATGGTTCCCCTTGCACCACATCCTCACCAGCATGACATGTCACTTGTGTTATTGATCTTAGCGATTCTGTCATGAGTAAGGTAGAATCTCAAAGCAGTTTTGATTTGCATTCCCCTAATGGGTAAAGATGTTGAGAATTTCTTTAAGTGTTTCTCAGGCAGGACTGGGAGAACAGAGGGACAGGTGAAGATCTGCAGTCAAACTACCTGGTTTTCTGGCAAGAGTGGACTGTGTGTTAGCAGAGAGTTCATACACATCTTCTTAAAAACCTGCAGGAACAACAGACATCATCTATGAACATTGCCATGAGCTGGGTAGGGTCGTGATGCCTGTTGAGGAATTGACTTTTTCTGTGAGCAGTATCAATGGGTAGATGGCACATGTCTTGATATGCCTGACCCCATTTGCCTTAAATAGTCTTTGGCCTGTCAAATTGTAAGAGAAAGAAAAATCATGACCATTTGTTCGAGGAAAGAAATCATTCATGTTGGATAATATCGTTAACCAGAGAAAATTCAGAGTGACAGTACCTTTTACTCTTGACAGGTATTGTCAACAAACCAGCAAGTGCTCCTCATTCCTCTGAGAACCCAGTGGGTAACAAATTTCAAGGTATAGAAGAATAGGGAACAGAGAGAAAGAGAGAGGGGAATGAGAGACAGAGAGGACAGAGAAAGAGGAGAGACAAAAGGTCTCTCTCTGTAGCCCAGGGTATTTGGAACCCACTGTCTTCCTGTCTCAGTCTAACAAGTTCTAGAAATACAGGCATGTGCCTCCATGTTAACTCTATATAGGATTCTTTCTAAACAATACCTTTTCCCTCAGAACAGCCCTATAAAATGGGTATCAAACTTCTCATATGAGAAATTAGAGATGCTAAAGGTCTTGTATTATAAATGTGTGCACAAACACACGTCAGACCTATTCTAATTCAGTTTTAAAGTTTTGGAAGAAGGGCTCTTAACAAAAAGCTACAAATCTGTCAACAGAGACTATAAGACATCTACTAACAATTTGTCCTTCATTTTATGATTTATTTATTATATGCATAATTGCATGTGTATTCATAAGTGCTATGGTATGTATGTATGTGTTTATGTTGGAGAACAGGTTTTAGGAGCTGGTTCTCTCCTTCCAGCATGTGTGTCCCTGGGATTGAACTCGTGGATCCCAGGACTGGTATCAGGCTGCTGCCCATGCTAATGTATCTCATGCATAAATTCTTTCAGATTTGGGAATCTCTTCACATTCTCATTTGAATTGCAGGTTGAGAGTCAAACTCATTGTTATTCATTACAATGGGCAGAGTTGTCTAAATGGGATTAGGGATGGGGCAGTGCAGAGGTTGTATACTGGTCAGGAACTCACATGGCTCACTTTCTCTGCCCACAGGAAAGAGAGTTTGTCTTGGTGAAGGCATTGCTCGAAACGAATTGTTCCTTTTCTTCACTGCCATCCTCCAGAACTTCTCATTGTCCAGCCCTGTGGCTCCTGAAGACATTGACCTCACTCCCAAGGAGAATGGCTTTGCCAGAATACCCCCAGTGTACCAGATCTGCTTCTTACCTCGCTTATTGGGCTGAGACAGTCAGGTGTCTCTACTTCTGTTGAGAATGGCACCATCTTTCTGCCTCAGAGAGACCTGCTGGAAACCAGACCCTAAGTCGCTGCTCATGCATTCTACCTACTGATGGATGTTTCTCTAAAGCCCCAAGGCATGTTCTTCTCCCTCTGTGAATGTACTGGACAAATCAGTCATCTGTTTCTCTTGATATGTGAACAGAGACTTCTGGAGGCCACATCCCATGCTTAGTCACCTCCTTCCTCCCAATAGCCAAAGCCCCCACTTATCAGCTCTCCACACTCTGTGATCTGTGTTAATAAACTTTGTATATGGTCTGAATTCGATGTCTACAGATTTGCCTAGTATGTATGGTTCAGGTAAACAGAATCACATAGTGTGTGATGTTTGGTGTCTTGTGTCTTTACCTCACATAAAATTATCTAGGTTTCTGTATTCTACAGGCCACAGTCAGAAACATCCATGGGTTTTTATCATGCTATTTTTGGCAATTAGCTTCCTGTATTTTTTTGTCTAGGCAGAGGCCTCTCCAGCCCATGGCTCCTGAGCTTCATGTTTCTGAACATTGACCTCAGGTTTGCTTATGTTTCTGTTTAAATCTCCCAAAAATCACACCAATTCCTGCATTAGTAAGGGTCTCTAAAGGAACAGGACTGACAGAATAAATCAATTAATCAATCAATCAATCAGTCTATTGATCATTAATCTATTGCTTATCATCTCTCTATTCATCATCTATTTAACATTCTATCTTCATCTATTTGTCTATATACCATGTGTGTATCTGTCTGTCCATCTATCTATCTATCTATCTATCTATCTATCTATCTATCTATCTATCTATCTATCTTAGTTAGGGTTTTACTGCTGTGAACAGGCACAATGACCAAGGCAAGTCTTATAAAGGACATTTAATTGTGCTGCCTTACATGTTCAGAGTTTCTGTCTGTCATCATCAAGGGCAGCATCTAGGCTGGTATGATGCAGGAAAGTCTGAGAGTTCTACATCTTCATCTGAAGGCTGCTAGTGGAAGAGTGACTTCCAGGCAGCTATGATGAGCCCATACCTACAGTGATATACCTACTCTAACAAGGTCATATCTCCTAGTAGTGCCATTCCCTGAGGCAAGCATAAACAAACCATCACACAATCTGTCTATCTATCTATCTATCTATCTATCTATCTATCTATCTATCCATCCATCTATCTATCTATCATCTGTCATATATCTATTGAATTTGTTAGAGTAGTTTAAAGGCTATTGCCAGATAGTATATCAATGACTGTCTCATATGGAAAGGCTGAGAATTCAGTAGTTGTGCATCCATGAGCCTCTAAGTTTGTTGTGTCATTCATGAGCCTCTAAGCTTGATCTGTGTCATCCTTGATCCTCTAAACTAGATCAAGCAGTACTGCAGTCCTGGAAGATACCTGGAGAACTGCTGGTGTTTCTGTCTCTGTTGCAATCTACAAGAAGTTGGATTTAATACTTTAATACGAGCCATAGCAACAGATTAGGTAAACTCCAGGGAGACTGAGGGTAGGCAGAACAAAAAGTGTGGTCTCCCTTCCCCCCCATGCCAGCTCAAGGCTGGGAGTTCAGACCTGATGTCTCTGAGGGCATGCCACAGGAAGCCACACACATTGTGGTTCTCTAGCCAAGGCTGGTTTCCATTGTTGTGCTAATCTACACCTGCCTTCTCAGAGGCTGCTGCCTGTCTCCATGCCACCCTGCTTCCAGCTGGGACATTCCACAGCGCTTTGGACTTCACACCACATTCCAGGCTCCTGCACAGAACTGATGGGGGCGGTGGGTTTCCCTCGAGAAAACCAAGAGAGATTTTTCAGTAAAGATGCAGACATGTGTTTGGCCAGACAACTGAATCAATGTTTTTGTTTTGTTTTTTTTTCTCACCCACCTAGTCCTAACAATCCCCAGTCTGCCTCCCGGGGAACCCAGGTTTTGTGGGTGTCTGTGGGTCGGACCCCAACAGTTGGTGCACAACGTGGAAGCCTGGACACAGTAGAGTAAATCTGAGGGACTGCCGACTTGTGTGTGGAGCTCCACGAGAAAGGACAAACAAGGATCTGAGGACCGTATTGGGCGCGGGGGGGGGGGGGGNAGTCCTAACAATCCCCAGTCTGCCTCCCGGGGAACCCAGGTTTTGTGGGTGTCTGTGGGTCGGACCCCAACAGTTGGTGCACAACGTGGAAGCCTGGACACAGTAGAGTAAATCTGAGGGACTGCCGACTTGTGTGTGGAGCTCCACGAGAAAGGACAAACAAGGATCTGAGGACCGTATTGGGGGGGGGGGGGGGGGGGGTGGCACAGAAATGGACAGGTAAATACGTCAGCACTGGTTTAAAAGGTGTTGCTAGTGCGATAAAGATACAGGGCTAAGCTGGAACAACATTAACCCGAAGTTGATTCCACTTAGGATTGTCGGAAAAAATGGGACTAGTTAATTCTAAACAGGCGATAGTCCGAAGCTTCCAAGAGCTTATTCGGGGGAGGGGAAAAGGGTTGGAAGAGCAGTTGTTAGAAAATCTTTCAGATAAGATAGATTTTTGCTGCCCATGGTTCAGAGGAAAAGCGTTGAGAGACTCCCAGGCAGATAATCTCACCCTTTACCTTTGGGCACTCGTAAGAGATGCGATTGAAAAGGAAATCTTGCAGGTCTTAGACAGCACCCAGGCAGAGCCTGAGGAATCTCTAGGGGGGGGGGGTGCCCCCGCCAGAGAGGAGTTTCTGAGAAAGGGGCACTCTCAATCTTAAATTAAAAGGATATAGAGATTCTGATGATGAGCTAATATCAGACGAGGAAGATCATTCAGAGAGAGGGGCTGCAAGATATTTTGCAGGTGGAGAATGGTCCCCTCACGAATCTCCCCCCTCCCCCGTCCACCTAGGGCCTCCTCTAGAGGACAGCCTACTCATTTGGAAAGGCAACTAAATAGGTTAGAACTTGAAATTAAATTGCAGAGACTGACTAATGAGCTTCAGGACCTTAGGAGAGTGTCAGATGCAGGGAAGGACAATTCTGAGTTGTATCATTCTCCCCTAGAAAGGGCAGTGACAGCTGAGCGTGGTGGTGCACGCCTTTAATCCCAGTACTCAGGAGGCAGAGGCAAGCGGATTTCTGAGTTCGAGGCCAGCCTG
The DNA here is from genome assembly GCA_902729485.2 of Mus minutoides. Classification (NCBI taxonomy): domain Eukaryota; kingdom Metazoa; phylum Chordata; class Mammalia; order Rodentia; family Muridae; genus Mus; species Mus minutoides. The sequence goes on along the minus strand of LR749573.1, from coordinate 2,397,026 downwards.
GTCTACAGAGTGAGTTTCAGGACAGCCAGGGTGATACAGAGAAACCCTGTCTCGGGGGGGAAAAAAAGAAAAAAAAAAAAGAAAAAAAAAAAAACAGCCATTACACAATATGGCCCCATGGCCCCATTTACATTGGTATTATTAGAGACTCTTACAGGGTCTCATCTAACCCAGCAAGATTGGAAGGCTCTATGCCAAGCTACTCTATCAGGAGGAGAGTGCTTATTTTGAAATTCTAAATGGCAAGAAGCCAGCAAGAGAACTGCAGCTTTAAATGCTCAGTCAGGTAATCCAGACTGGAATGCCGATATGCTTTTAGGGGAAGGCCGATATGAAAGTAGGGCTAGTCAGGTCGGTCTTCTCGCTTGAGTTTATGTTCAGGTTGCTGTGGCTGCTCACAGCACTTGGAAACAGTTACCAGCAAAAGGGGACCCTGGTGGAAGCCTAACCACCATTCGACAGGGCCCTGATGAATTATACCAGAACTTTGTGGATAGACTATTGATGACAACTAATAGAATTCTTGGAGATTCACAAATGAAAAATCTTACGTTTGCACAACTGGCTTATGAGAATGCTAATGAAGCATGTAGCACTGCTATACGACCACACAAGGGACAAACAGACTTGAAAGGTTACATTCGCCTTTGTGCAGAGATCAGGCCGACCCTTAATCACGGTCTTGAGTGTGCAGCCTCAGTGCAAGGAACTTCCACACATACTACACTCTCACAGAATCGAGGGAATAATGCATGCCTTAAGTGTGGAAGTTTGGATCATTTTAAAAATAAATGTCCTAAGAAGAAGGGTGTTGAGAGTGGGCAGACGGGTTGTGCTCCAGGATTATGTCCTCAGTGCAAGAAGGGCTGCCACTGGGCTAGAGAATGTAAGTCTAAAACAGACCTTCAAGGTCGTCCACTGCAGGGAAACGAAAACCAGGGACAGCCCCAGGCCCCGAGTTAGCCATAGCCAGCAATTTCTGGGGCCATGAAACTGTCACCCGGCCAAAGAAATCCGTTTTTGAACTTGTCAGAGCAACCCCAGAAAGTGCAGGATTGGACCTCTGTTCTACCACCCACACAGTATTAATCCCAGAAATGGGAGTTCAGATTCTGTCTGCTGGAGTCTGTGGACCTTTATCTGCAGAAACCCGTGGATTTCTTTTGGGATGAAGCAGTTCTATTGTGAAGGGCCTGCAGATTTATCCAGGTATTATAGATAATGATTATAAGGGAGAAATTAAGATGTGGATGCTTCCCCTCAGGGTGTTATAACTGTGCCTGCTAATAAAAGAATTGCTCAACTTGTCTTAATTCCTTTGCATCCACTTCCATCCAGATTTATTAAAAATGAGAGAGGACCAGGTGGCCTTGGTTCCTCTGGTTCCTCTGGTGTAACCCCAATCTATTTCTAATCAGAGACCTAACCTTAAATTGACAATTGGAGAAAAGGACTTTGTAGGATTAATAGATACTGGAGCTGATATCACAATTATTAGAGGACAAGACTGGCCATTACCTTGGCCTCTGTCTGAAACTCTTACTCATCTTAGAGGAATCAGTTATGCCAATAACCCAAAACGAAGCTCCAAGCTGCTAACCTGGAGAGATGAGGAAGGCAACTCAGGACAGATTCGGCCATATGTCATGCCAAATTTGCCTGTTACCCTATGGGGAAGAGATCTCTTATCTCAAATGGGCTTTATAATGTGTAGTCCTAGTGATACAGTTACTAAGCAGATGCTAGGACAAGGATTTTGCCTGGTCAAGGGCTAGGAAAAGAGAAACAAGGTATTAAGACCTTTGAAGGTCCTAAGCCTCACCCTAACACTAGAGGTTTGGGGTATTTTCAGTAATGGCTCAGTTAGCAGAGCTGACAGCAGTACTAAATGTCTTTCAGCCTGTAAATGATGCTTTTAATATTTACACTGATATTTTATATGTTGCACAATCAATCCCCTTATTGGAGACTTGTGGTACTTTTAAATTTAATATGCCAGCAGGGTCACTGTTTTCAGAATTGCAGAGCCTCATTCTTGCTTGAAAACATCCGTTCTATATAGGCCAAATAAGAGCTCATTCCGGTCTTCCTGGACTTTAGCTGCAGGCAATGATTGCTTAGACAGAGCTCTAATAGGAAAGTCCTTAATTTCAGATCCTGTTGCGTTGGCTAGAATCAATTATGCTAAGTTTCACCTCTCTAGCCATACCTTAAGGCTCAGACATAAGATTACTAAAGAACAGGCAAGAATGATTGCTAGACAATGTCCTGAATGTATTGCATTAACTCCTGTTCTACATTTAGGAGTCAATCCATGAGGCCTTATGCCAAATCAGATCTGGCAAATGGATGTAACTCATTACACGGAATTTGGAAAATTAAAATATATGCATGTTTGTATAGACACCTGTTTTGGATTTATTTTCGCTTCTCTACATATGGGAGAGGCCTCTAGAAATGTAATTGATCATTGTTTACAAGCTTTTAATGCAATGGGGTTGCCTAAACTGATTAAGATGGACAATGGTCCAGCTTATACTGGCAGTAACTTTATTTCCTTTTGTAAAAAATTTGGCATTAAACATAAGACTGGAATTCCTTATAACCCCATGGGAAAAGGAATCATTGAACGTGCTCATTGCACCCTGAAAAATTGGCTTTTAAAAACAAAACAGGGCAGCTTTACCCCCAAAGTCAACAAAAGCCCATCTTGCTTTTGTTTTATTTGTTTTAAACTTCTTGTAAACTGATGCTAAGGGTCAGTCTGCAGCAGATCACCACTGGCATCCAGTTACTTCTAGATCTTCTGCCATGGTAAAATGGTGGGACCCATTAACTAATAAATGGAGTGATCCAGACCCTGTGATAATCTGGGGAAGGGGTTCTGTCTGCATATTTTCACAAGAAGAAGACGGAGCGCAAAGGCTGCCTGAGAGACTGGTTCACCAAGTGGACATGTAAGATCCAACCAGAAATACCCCTATTTCAAACACAGGTTGTTCGTGCACCCCACGAATCACGAGACCTGTCTTGATGCAAAAAGCATGAGGATTTTTAATCGGAGCTCCGGGACAACCCGTATCCCACGCAGGGGACAGGGGGGTCGACCTCGTGGCTCGAAAATTAGGAGCTTTTATAACAATGGGGTAGGGGGGTTGGGGAAATTGGCGCGGTTTCACATGATTGGCTAGTTTAAACATCAGCAAGATACCCAGGTAGGAGGCAAGGGGGGGGGGTGGAAAGGGGGAGGCAATCTACCTAACAATTAAGTCATGTGCTACCTTAGGCAACCTCCTGGGGCATTGAGACATTCCACAGAGATATTCAGAGGGCGTTGGCTATTCTGTGATTGTTCCAGGAAAGGCTTGCCCAGTACCTAGAGCCATCGGTATTTTTAAAGGTTCACTTTCCCCCCCCTGACACAAGGGACTCTATTTTGTCTTTGGTTACGTACTACTCTTTCAGACACAGAACCAGAATCTTCTAGTAAGTATGATTCCTGCCCTAAAAATGATTTAAAATCCTTTTCAGCCACAAGAGCTGAGTTAAAGCTCAACCTCCGTTCCTGAGAATCTACAGTCTCACCATGAATTCTTAGAGACATCTCCCTCACTCCTAACCTTGACCTTTGCTAATTTGCAATTGAATAAGACTTCCTTGTTCTCCCAAGAGAAGTTTTTGTCCTATTGTGTTTTAACTGTGTTCAGCTTTTGTGTTCCAAGCAGGTCTACCTTTCCCTTCAGCAAGGTTCTTACAAGCATGCAGGTTGCTTCCAGGAGACAGGCGCTTCCAGGAGACAGGCAGCACAGCTGGCAGGATTACAACATTATGAAGATGCAATATATATATATATACTTGTGGGTTTGGTCTGAATTGGGGATCTAGCTATATGATGAAGGCCGGACAGCCTAAGTCAGGCAACCAGATCTTGGAGCTATACCATTCTAAGACAGAGATATATGCCAAGAGGTCGTGGCTTATTAATCTTACGCCAAAGAGCCATGTTTGTGAAAAATATTCATAAACAGCTGCATATATTCTCAAAGATGGAACTGGATAGGGTCTGAGAATTTCCTAAGACACGGCACAGCCGCCAGCTACCATAATTCCCAGGCAGGACTATAGAGCATAAATATATTGTGCTTCAGTCCCACTTAATTTTTATTATATAAGTAAGGAGGAGATGTGGTCTCCCTCCCCCCCCCATGCCAGCTCAAGGCTGGGAGTTCAGACCTGATGTCTCTGAGGGCATGCCACAGGAAGCCACACACATTGTGGTTCTCCAGCTAAAGCTGGTTTCCATTGTTGTGCTAATCTACACCTGCCTTCTCCGGAGGTTGCTGCCTGTCTCTGTGCCACCCTGCTTCCAGGTGGGACATTCCACAGCGCTTCTCTTCGGACTTTGCACCACATTCCAGGCACCTGCACAGGACTGACAGGGGGTGGGGTTTTCCCTCAAGAAAACCAGGAGAGATTTTTCAGTAAAGATGCAGACATATTTTGACCAGACAAGTGACTCAATGTTTCCTTTTCTCTCCCACCTAGTCCTAACAATCCCCAGTCCGCCTCCTGGGGAACCCAGGTTTTGTGGGGGTCCACGAGTCAGACCCCAACAAAAAAGCACAATTTCCATCTTTCCTGTGTCTGCCAACAGAAGGTGTGACCCAGGTTTAAGGAAGATCTTCCTGTTTCAAATAATCTGAACAGGAGACTCCCTCACAAGAGCACTCAGCAGCTTGGGTTTTAGTTGTTGCTAGATATAGTCTAGGTAACACCCAAGAATGCTGAGATCCTCACCTACCAGATATTTTTACATGTCATCTTGTGATAGGTACCTAAGGATCTTTCCAGAAGGGCATTTTGCTGCAAACTCCATGACATCCATGCCAGGTTTAAAGGTACAACCTTTTGCCTTGCTCACTGCTCCTCTGTGAGAAACTGAGACTGCAATTGTCTAACAGAAGGTGTTTAAAGTAGGGTAAGACAAATAAGCAAAGAAA
>LR749573.1:2376393-2391926 GCA_902729485.2 Mus minutoides | reverse complement strand
ATGCTCGGGTGCACAGGTGCAAAGTGAAATTCTTACCACAAACACTTGGCAGTGAGCTGCATCTCAATCCATCAACTAACCCACAAACTCTTGGCAATGAGCTATAGCAGTTGGCAAATACATGCATTCAAAGAACAGTAGGGGCAAGCACACAGATTCAAGAAATGTTCAGGCTATTATGTTTAGCTATGTAAAGGCTCTCTACTAATAATGAAATCTCTTTCTAGTTTCGGGGTCTTTGAGGCCTGTTACATTTTCTCAGGATCTTTCAAAACAACTTGTGGGAAAGCTCTACTAATTAAAGTCAAAGTCCAGAATTGACTGGATAGCCTTCTGAGGATTGGTACATAATAGAGGTGTCCATTTGTGGGGGCTTTTCTTTCTCTAATGTTGTCTGGATGAAATAAAAACCTCACACATGCCTCTACCTGAGGAATACCATGTAGACATAGTTATGTGGAGGAGGTCAGGGTGAAGAGTCAGGGGGTGGGAGAAAAGAAGGAGTAGTCATAGGCAAAGCGTTTTGAGTCCACTGTTGAGCAGATGTCTCCAGATCATTTTGGGAATTCTCTTCTTTCTATTATGGCATGGTACTAGAGAAGCTTCTAGAATTCTTGTGAGTCAAGATCTGATAGAAGTACTGTGGTTTGCATGTGAAGAAGCAGCAGTGTGGAGTCTGTGAAACTCATAAAGTCAAAAGCTGGGAAGGGTCTTAGATTAGCTGGGAAGCTTGGTCAGTGGGGAAGGGAGGGAGAGGGGGGATTGAATCCACAGACCTCAAGTTTTGGTTTTCCCTCATGTTACCAAGGCAACACTATGGACGATGATGCAGGTGCAGGAGGAAGGACCCACCACTAGAGTAACCTTGTGAGGTCTGGGTCTTTTTCTCTGCAGCTGAGGGGGACATATGGGGATATACTCACAGCACTCATCTAGTTCTGTGTGGATATGGAATTATGAGAGGCCCTAATGGCTCAGGCTGAAGCTTTTTCTGGCCAAGGGCTCATGGCCATCATTGATCCACCTTTCAGGAAGTGGTGGGTGGTGAATGTTCCTCAATGTAGGGGGAGGGAAGAAGATCCTGTGAATTTTTCACAACTTCCCACCCAACTCGATTCTGTTATGATTTTTTTTTTTTTTTGCCAATAGAATATCTTAGAATAGCCTCAAGTGGTCCTTTCTGCCACCATGAATTGCTTTGGATGGGAAAATGGAGCATGAATGATCACATCAAGATGAAGGCTCAGGGTCTGATGGTGGAACTCTAGAAAACCTGAGATGAACCCTAAGGTTCTATGCAGGTGGTCAACATGGTGGAGGCACAAAAATGGAGAATGTGGTTGCTAAAGATCCAGATAAGGTGATGCAGAGATAGGTTTGGGGATAGGGAGGAAGGTGGGGTAGGATGAAAAGCTAAAGATCCAAGGATACGTTTTGTTATTTTTTTTATTTTTAAACTTTTTATTGGTCCTTTGTGAATTTTATATCATGCACTCTCATCCCACTCATCATCCCACCACCTCATACCCATCCCCTGTACTGTCTAGTTTTGTGTCAACTTTACACAGCTGGAGTTATCACAGAGAAAGGAGCTCCAGTTGGGAAAATACCTCCATGAGATCCAGCTGTAAGGCATTTTCTCAATTAGTGATCAAGGGGAGAGGTCCCCCTTGTGGGTGGTGCCATCTCTGGGCTGGTAGTCTTGGTTCTATAAGAGAGCAGGCTGAGCAAGCCAGGGGAGGCAAGCCAGTAAAGAACATTCCTCCATGGCCTCTACATCAGCTCCTGCTCCCTGACCTGCTTGAGTTCCAGTCCTGACTTCTTTCAGTGATGAACAGCAATGTGGAAATGTAAGCTGAATAAACCCTTTCCTCCCCAATTTGCTTCTTGGTCATGATGTTTGTGCAGAAATAGAAACCCTGACTAAGACATCCCCCTACCCTTGCAACCTCCCGAACATCAGAGAAGAGAAACTTAATTGTGGAATCTGTACTGTGTCATAGTACACTTTTCTCCACACTTCCTTATTTGAAAATGTAAAGACTCATTGGTCTGATAAGAGATCTCTAGATTCTGTAACTCTGTCAGTACTGACACTACACTGGGATATCCTGTTGTTGCTCTTTGTTGTATAGATCTTGTAGATTTGGATTTGTAGGAGGCAACCCTTCATGCATTCCAGCAGTTCATTGATGGGGTAGATGTTGGGGTGAGCCTATTCAAAGCCCTGAATATGGGACAGAGAGGTATCTGAATTCTTCAGCCTACTGACCTACTCTAACATCTTGCTAGCAATCCCTACAACCAGTTCCAGCTAAACCCTGCTGCCCAGGTGAGGTGCATGGTCCTCTCTCCAGAGTGTCCAGGTGGTAAGGTACATGGCTAGTTTCTTTCACTCTCAAGACCCTTAAGCTGACTTTCCCATCTGCCTTAGATAGGGAGTGATGATGGAGAGGAGGAGGGCATCTCTTGTTCATCTGTGCTACTGCCCAGCAGACAAGAGACAAAGATGGTACTCCTGAAAGTCCAACAGATAGGGCCAGCTCTACTGTGCTATCCAGGTGAGGTCCTGGGTCTGCTTTCCTGAGTGCTGCAGCAGGTAGAGGACAGGACTAGCTCCTCTGTCTGCTGTAGGTGGCAAGTGGTCCTGGGGCATCTCTTCCTTATCTATGTCCCTGAAAGGCAGACAAGTGGCAGGGTCAGCTATCTCACACTCCCTGAACTATCTCACTGGCAACCCTGCCATCTGGGTCAGCTCTACTGTGAGATGCATGGCCAGATCTTCTGAATTCTGCAGTCTGTGAATGACAGGGACAGTTCTTCTGCTCTTATGACCCCAGGACCAAGTCTCCTGCCAGCTGGGAATGGTTAGGGGCAAGAGCAGAGAAGGATATATCTCCCTCAACCAGGAGACAAGTAGTAAGGCCAGCTCTCCCATGTTTGTCTTACCTTCAACTCCTACAATATACAGAAATATATCTCTTGAGTACTGCAGCTGGCTAGGGTCAGGGTCACCTCTCCTGCTTTCATGCCTATAGGACCATCTCTCACTCAGTGCCCAGATGAGGAGTGTGGCCAGTTTTAAACATCACTCAGACATCAGTATATCCCTGGATGAGAGTCCAGGCTGGAAATTTGCACATGGCCTTTTGTTGTAAAGCTTCTGTTGCTTCAGGGCCACAGCAAAAGCCCCTAGTAGCAGCATAGGCTAGGACCCCACCATAATCCAAGGTGACATGGCTGGCTACTAACCTTTGGCTGTTTCTCACTACCCTCAAGTCTCCAGTTCGTCACTTTTTCATTCTGCCCATATCCCAAGGATACATTTTTTAAATAGAAATTTCTCAGAAAAAAAAAATAGAAATAAAATATTGGATACAAGAAATAGTCAGTAGAAACACAAAACACTTAGACTACACAAGATACAATTTAGAAAACACATGAGGGGATCTCTTCCAGCTGGGGCCACCCCTGCCATCTTCCTTCTGAGCCCAGCGGAGGCTGCTAAGGCCTCTGGAGTGCTCTCCACACCACAGGACCTCGGGATCACCTCAGGATCATGGGTGAGTGGAATGCAGCATCAGCTTCAAGAATCGGGGAGGGTCTTGTGCCAGCAGGAACAGGGACAAAGGAACCCCACCTGACCGAAGGTTGGGATCTCTTCCAGCCGGTGCCAACCCCACCATCTTCCTTCTGAGTCCAGTGGAGGCTGCTAAGGGCTCCAGAGTGCTCTCCACACTGCAGGTCCTCTGGATCACCTCGGGATCATGGGACCCCTACCACACCTCGGACCTCTGATCACCTGAGAGCACATGGGTGATAGAAGCAACAGAGCTTCTTGGTCAGGGTCCCATCAGGCCTTCAACCTCAGCCAGGAGATGGAGCTGAGACCCAGACCCTTGGGCACATTCCTTGTCAGAGGAGAGTCAGCCTTCTGGGAGGGTTCTGACCTCAGAACCCAGGAAGTAGATCAGAGCTCCAGACTGCTGGACACCTGCCCTACAAGAGAAGAGCTTGCCTGCAGAGAGTGCTCTGACCACTGGAACTCAGGTGAGAGTTGGATTCCCAGGAATACTGACAGAGGCTAACAGAATCACAGGAGGATCAAGCTCCAACCAGAGAGACAGCTTGAACATTAACATCAGAGATTTCCAGATGGTGATAGGCAAACATAAGAATCTTGCTAACAGAAACCAAGAACACTGGGCATCATGAGAACCCAGTACACCCACCAAAATGAGTCCTGCATACCCCAACATGCCTGAAAAGCAAGACGCGGATTTTAAATCATATCTCATGATGGTGATAAAAGAGTTTAAGAAAGACATTAATAACTCACTTAAAGAAATACAGGAGAACACTACTAAAAAGGTAGAAGCCCTTAAAGGGGAAGTACAAAAGTCCCTCAAGGAATTACGGGAGAATATAGCTAAACAGGTAGAAGCCCTTAAAGAACTACAGGCAAACACTGCTAAACAGGTAGAAGAAACACAAACATTCCTTAAAGAATTACAGGAAAACACAAACAAACAGGCAATGGAATTTAACAAAACCATCCAAGATCTAAAAATGGAAATTGAAACAATGAAGAAAACCCAAAGAGAGACAACAGTGGATATAGAAACCCTAGGAAAGAAATCAGGAACCATAGATGTGAGCATCAGCAACAGAATACAAGAGATGGAAGAGAGAATCTCAGGTGCAGAAGATTCCATAGGAAACATGGACACAACAATCAAAGAATATGCAAAATGCAAAAAGATCCTAACTCAAAACATCCAAGAAATCCAGGACACAATGAGAAGACCAAACTTATGTATAATAGGAGTAGATGAGAATGAAGATTTTCAACTTAAAGGGCCAGCAAATATCTTCAACAAAATTATAAAAGAAAACTTCCCATACATAAAGAAAATTGCCCATGAACATACAAGAAGCCTACAGAACTCCAAATAGACTGAACCAGAAAGAAATTCCTCCCTACACATAATAATCAGAACAAAAATACACTGAATAAAGATAGAATATTAAAAGCAATAAGGGAAAAAGTCAAGTAACATATAAAGGCAAACCTATTAGAATTACTCCAGACTTCTCACCAGAGACTTTGAAAGCCAGATGATCCTGGGCAGATATTATACAGACACTAAGAGAACACAAATGCCAGCCCAGGCTACTATACCCAGCAAAACTCTCAATTACCAAAGATGATTGGGTGGAGAAACCAAAGTATTCAATGACAAAACCAAATTCACACAATATCTTTCCATGAAACCAGCACTTCAAAGGATAATAATGGGAAAACATCAACACAAAGATGGAAACTACACCCTACAAAAAAACAAAAAAGTAATGCTTCAACAAACCTAAAAGAAGACAGCCACAAGAACAGATTCCCAAATGTAACAACAAAAATGACAGGAAGCAACAATTTACTTTTCTTTGATTTCTCTTAACATCAATGGACTCAATTCCCCAATAAAAAGACATAGACTAACAGACTGGCTACACAATCACAATTTTGCTGCTTACAGGAAACACACTTCAGGGACAAACACTACCTCAGACAGACACTACCTCAGAGTAAAAGGCTAGAAATCAATTTTCCAAGCAAATGGTCTGAAGAAACAAACCGGAAGAGCCATTCTAAAATCAAATAAAATTGACTTCCAACCCAAAGTTATAAAAAAAGACAAGGAGGGGCACTTCATACTCATCAAAGGTAAGATCTACCAAGATGAACTCTCAATTCTAAATATCTATGCTCCAAATGCAAGAGCAGCCACATTCATTAAAGAAACTGTAATAAAACTCAAAGCACACATTGCACCTCAAACAATAATAGTGGGAGACTTCAACACCCCACTCACACCAATGGACAGATCCTGGAAACAGAAACTAAACAGAGACACATGGACACTAACAGAAGATATGAAAAAATGGATTTAACATATATACAGAACATTTAATCTTAAAACAAATGGATATACCTTCTTCTCAGCACCTCATGGTACCTCCTCCAAAATTGACCATATAATTGGTCAAAAAAACAGACCTCAGTAGATACAAAAATATTGCAATTATCCCATGCATGCTGTCAGATCACCACAGACTAAGGCTGATCTTCAATAACAACATAAATAATAGAAAGGCAACATTCACGTGGAAATTGAACAACGCTCTACTCAATGATAACTTGGTCAAGGAAGAAATAAAGGAAGAAATTAAAGACTTTTTAGAATTTAATGAAAATGAAGCCACAACATACCTAAACTTATGGGACACAATGAAAGAAGTACTAAGAGGAAAACTCATAGCCCTGAGTGCCTCCAAAAAGAAACTAGAGAGAGCATACACTAACAGCCTGACAGCACACCTAGAAGCTCTAGAACTAAAGGAAGCAAATTCACCCAAGAGGAGTAGATTGCAGGAAATAATAAAACTCAGGGATGAAATCAACCAAGTGGAAACAAAAAGAACTATTCAAAGAATCAACCAAACCAGGAGTTCTTTGAGAAAATCAACAAGATAGATAAACCCTTAGCCAGAATAACTAGAGGGGAGAAGGACAGATTCCTAATTAACAAAATCAGAAATGAAAAAGGAGAGATAACAACAGATCCTGTGGAAATCCAAAACATCATCAGATCCTACTACAAAAGGCTATACTCAACAAAACTAGAAAACCTGGATGAAATGGACAACTTCCTAGACAGATACCAGGAACCAAAGTTGAATCAGGATCAGAATAACAAACTTAACAGTCCCATTTCCCCTAAAGATATAGAAGCAGTCATTAATAGTCGCCGAACCAAAAAAAGCCCTGGACCAGATGGGTTTAGTGTAGAGTTCTATCAGACCTTCAAAGAAGACCTAATTCCAACTCTCCTCAGGCTATTCCACAAAATAGAAACGGAAGGTACTCTAACCAATTCATTCTATGAAGCCACAATAACTCTGATACCTAAACCACACAAAGATCCAACAAAGAAAGAAAACTTCACATCAATTTCCCTTATGAATATCGATACAAAAATACTCAATAAAATTCTAGCTAACCAAAGCCAAGAACACATCAAAACGATCATCCATCATGACTAAGTAGGCTTCATCCCAGGGATGCAGGGATGGTTTAATATACGGAAATCCATCAACATAATACACTATATAAACAAACTCAAAGACAAAAAAAAAATCACATGATTATCTCCTTCGATGCTGAGAAGGCATTTGACAAAATCCAACACCTCTTCATGATAAAAGTCTTGGAAAGATCAGGAATTCAAGGCCCATACCTAAACATAATAAAAGCAATCTACATCAAACCAGTAGCCAACATCAACCAAATGGAGAGAAGCTGGAAGCAATCCTACTAAAATCAGGGACTAGACAAGGCTGCCCACTTTCTTCCTACCTATTAAATATAGTACTTGAAGTACTAGCCAGAACAATTCAACAATGAAAGAAGAAAAGGGGATACAAATTGGAAAGGAAGAAATCAAAATATCACTATTGGCAGATGATATGATAGTATATATAAGTGACCCTAAAAACTCCACCAGAGAACTGCTAAACCTGATAAACAGCTTCAGTGAAGTAGCTGGATATAAAATTAACTAACAAATCAATGGCCTTTCTCTATACAAAGGATAAATGGGCTGAGAATAGAAATTAGGGAAACAACACCCTTCACAATAGTCACAAAGAATATAAAATACTTGGTGTGACTCTAACTAAGGAAGTGAAAGATCTGTATGATAAGAACTTCAAGTCTCTGAAGAAAGTTATTGAAGAAGATCTCAGAAGATGGAAAGATCTCCCATGCTCATGGGTGGGCAGGATCAATATAGTAAAAATGGCTATCTTGCCTAAAGCAATCTACAGATTCAATGCAATCCCCATCAAAATTCCAACTCAATTCTCACTGAGATAGAAAGGGCAATTTGCAAATTCATATGGAATAACAAAAAACCTAGGATAGCTAAAACTCTTCTCAACAATAAAAGAACCTCTGGTGGAATCACCATGCCTGGCCTCAAGCTGTATTACAGAGCAATTGTAATAAAAACGGCATGGTACTGGTACAGTGACAGACAGGGAGATCAATGGAATAGGATTGAAGACCCAGAAATGAATCCACACATCTATGATCACCTGATCTTTGACAAAGGAACTAAAACCATCCAGTAGAAAAAAGATAGCATTTTCAACAAATAATGCTGGCTCAACTGGTGGTTATCATATAGAAGAATGGGAATTGATCCATTCTTATCTCCTTGTACAAAGGTCAAGTATAAGTGGTTTAAGGAACTCCACATAAAACCAGAGACACTGAAACTTATAAAGGAGAAAGTGGGGAAAAGCCTTGAAGATATGGGCACTGGGGAAAAATTCCTGAATAGAAGAGCAATGGCTTGTGCTATAAGATCAAGAATTGAAAAGTGGGACCTCATAAAGTTGCAAAGCTTCTGTAAGGCAAAAGATACTGTCAATAAGACAAAAAGGCCACCAACAGATTGGGAAATGATCTTTACCAATTCTAAATCTGATAGGGGACTAATATCCAATATATATATAAAGAACTCAAGAAGGTAGACACTAGAAAATCAAATAGCCCCATTAAAAATGTGTCACAGAGCTAAACAAAGAATTCTCAACTGAGGAATACGAAATGGCTAAGAAGCACTTGAAAAAATGTTCAACATCCTTAATCATCAGGGAAATGTAAATCAAAACAACCCTGAGATTCCACCTCACACCAGTCAGAATGGCTACGATCAAAATTTCAGGTGACAGCACATGCTGGCGTGGATGTGGAGAAAGAGGAACAGTCCTCCATTGCTGGTGGGATTGCAAGCTTATGGGATTTCAAGCTAGTACAACCACTCTGGAAATCAGTCTGGCTGTTTCTCAGAAAACTGGACATAGTACTACCAATTGATCTAGCATTAACTCTCCTGGGCATATGAAGATGCTCCAACTTGTAATAAGGACGCATGCTCCTCTATGTTCATAGCAGCCTTATTTATAATAGCCAGAAGCTAGAAAGAACCCAGATGTCCCTCAACAGAGGAATGGATACAGAAAATGTGGTACATTTACGCAATGGAGTACTACTCAGCTATTAAAAGCAATGAATTTATGAAATTCTTGGGCAAATGGATATATCTGGAGGATAACATTCTTATTGCTGTAACCCAATCACATAAGAAGTCACTTGATATGCACTCACTGATAAGTCGATATTAGCCCAGAAACCTAGAATACCCAAGATCCAACCTCTACAACACAAGAAAATCAAGAAGGAATATCAATGCGTGGATACTTCATTCCTCCCTAGAACAGGGAATAAAATATCCATGGAAGGAGTTGCAGAGAAAAAGTTTGGAACTAAGACAAAAGGATGGACAATCCAGAGACTGTCCCACCCGGGGGTCCATCCCAAAATCAGCCACCAAACACAGACACTACTGCATATGCCAGCAAGACTTTGTTGAGAGGACCCTGATATAGCTGTCTCCTGTGAGGCTTTGTCAGTGCCTGGCAAATACAGAAGTGGATGCTCTCAGTCATCTCTAGGATGGAACACAGGGTCACCAATGTAGGAACTAGAGAGAGTACCCAAGATCTGAAGGGGTCTGCAAACCTAAAGTTGGAACAACAATATGAACTAATCAGAACCCCCAGAGCTCGTGTCTCTAGCTGCATATATACTAGAAGATGGCCTAGTTAGCCATTTTGGGAAGAGAGGCCCCTTAATCTAGCAAACTTTATATGCCCAAGTAAAGAGGAATGGCAGGACCAAGAATTGGGAGTGGGTAAGTAGGGGAGCAGGGTGGGGGGAGGTTACAGGGGACTTTGGGGATAGCATTTGAAATGTAAATGAAGAAAATACCTAATTAAAAAAAGAATGAAACACATGAACTCAAGAAGAATGAAGACCAAAATGTGGATACTTTGTAACTTCTTAGAATGTGGAACAAAATACCCATGGAAGGAGTTACAGAGACAAAGCTCGGAGCTGAGACAGTAGAAAGGCCCATACAGAGACTAACCCACCTGGGGAAACATCCCATATCCAACCACCAAACCCAGACACTATTGCATATGCCAGCAAGATTTTGCTGACAGGACCCTGATATAGCTCTCTCATGTGAGGCTATGCCAGTGCCTGGCAAATACAGAAGTGGATGCTCACAGTCATCTATTGGATAGAACACAGGGCCCCCAATGCAAAAGCTAGAGAAAGTACCCAAGGAGTTGAAGGGGTCTGCATCCCTATACGTGAAACAACAATATGAACAAACCAGTACCCCACAGAACTGTGTCTCTAGTTGTATATGTAGCAGAGGATGGCCTAGTCGGCCATCAATGGGATGAGAGGCCCTTGGTCTTGAGAAGATCATATGCTCCAATATAGGGGAGTGCCAGGGCTAGGAAACAGGAGTGGGTGGGTTGTAGAGCAGCATGGGGGGAGGGTATAGGAAACTTTGGGGATAACATTTGAAATGTAAATGAAGAAAATATCTAGTAAAAAAAAAAAAGGAAAAAAAAAGAAATTGGAGTGATCCTACCCTAGCAAATTAACAGCACACTGGAAGCTCTGGAACAAAATGAAACAAAGACACCCAAGATGAATGGATGGCAGGAAATAATCAAAGTAAAGACTGAAATCAATCAATTAGGGGGAAAGGAGAATAATTCAAAGAACCAACAAAACCAAGAGATGGTTCTTTGAGAAAATCAACAACATAGATAAACTGACACTGTTTTGATGTCCTGTTGTACTTGCAGACAGAAACCTAGCATGGCTGTCCTCTAAGAAAGTCTACCTAGAGCTACTGAGACATATGCAGGTACTTATAGCCAACCACTGGACTGAGCTGAAGGAGCTGTAGTGGATGGAAACCCCCTTAGGAAGACCAACAGTATCAACTAATCTGAACCCCTGGGAGCTCCCAGAGACTACACCACCAACCAAAGAGCAGATGTGGGCTGGTCCTTGGCTCCTGGCACATATGTAGCAGAGGACTGCCTTGTGTGACCTCAGTGGAAGAAGATGTGCCTGTAGAGTCTTGATACCCCAAGGAAAGTTGATACCAAGGGGGGAGAACCCTTTCAGAGTCAAAGGGGAGGGAAAAGGATTGATGAACTCTGTGCCTTGAGCAGACTGGCTCAGACCTGGCTTGCCACAGCCAGCTAGCCAACCTAGTGTGGAGTCTTCCAACCTAGGTGAAGTCTATTGTCCTGCCACATCTGCAGCTTCCTCCAAGATGCCACTACCTGCTGAGAGGCTGAACCTGTTTTCCTGACACTATTCTGACAAAGCAGAGATCCTGGAATGGTGGGGGATGGGTTCCCCCCTTTATAAGCTTGGACTCATAGTAAACATTGACCTTGATCAGAAAAAAAAATAATAACCTTAAATTCTATCAATATACAATAACCCACACCAATGTATCAAAAATTACCTTATTTTTCTATCAGTATACATAATTCTGTACCAATGTAAAATTATGGCTATGAAATTTTTTTTGTTTGTTTGTTTAAGAGTAGACTCAATATACTGTTGGGAACAAAATAAAAGGGGGTCCCTGGGGGGCCTTGGGAAAGTAGGAGAGGAAAAAGATGCCCACTACCCTGCCAGAGTTTCCCTATTATCTGGTCAATCAGGCCTTGAAAGGCTGCTACTTCTCATATCCACTCATCCCTGGGTGGGAATTGCTCTATCCCACTCTTCAGGGGGTGGTCAAGGAGCAACCCTGCCTGAGGATGCCCCCACCCCCATGCTCTGGGAGCTACTTTGCTAAAGTCACCAGGGTTGTGGGAGAGAGGGAATAGGGGAAGAAGTTCCCAACATTAACCAGAGTGTGCAGTGGAACTTGAAGGAGCAGAGCAGAGACTCTATGGTTTAAGATCTTCATTATATCAGGGTCCCTTCAGCAAACTCTTGTTGTCATATGCAATAGGGTTTGGTGACTGATTATGGGATGGATCCCTGAGTGGGGTAGTCTCTGGATGGTCCATCCTTTCATCTAAGCTCCAAACTTTGTCTCTGTAACTCCTTTCATGGGTATTTTGTTCCCTATTCTAAAGAGGAATGAAGTATCCAGACACTGGTCTTCCTTCTTGATTTTCTTGTGTTTTGCAAATTGTATCTTAGGTATTCTAAGATTCTGTGCTAATATCTGCTTATCAGTGAGTGCATATCTGATGATTGAGTTAGCTCACTAAGGATGATATCCTCTAGATACATCCATTTGCCCAAGAATTTCATAAATTCATTATTTTTAATAGATGAGTAGTACTCCATTGTGTAAATGTACAACATTTTCTGTATCCATTCTTCTGTTGAGGGACATCTGGGTTCTCTCCAGCTTCTGGCGATTATAAATAAGGCTGCTATGAACATAGTGGAGCATGTGTTCCTTGGTATTACCATCTTTATATGCCCCAATACAGGGGAACACCAGGGCCAAGAAGTGGGAGTGGGTGGGTAGGGCAGCAGGGCTGGGGGAGGGTATAGGGAACTTTCAGGATAGCATTTGAAATGTAAATTAAGAAAATATCTAATAAATTTTTAAAAAAGAATCACCTGAGGGGTAAGGAGAGCTTTATTATAGAAATGCAGGGGAAAGAGAGAAGGTAGGAGAGAGAGAGAGAGAGAGAGAGAGAGAGAGAGAGAGTCTAGAGAGAAAGAGAGAAAAAGAAGGAGAGAGGAGAGGAAAGAAGAAAAAGAGAAAGGGAAGAGGAGAGAGAATTGAGAGATGTGAGTGGTAAGAGGACAAAGGAATAAGAGTAAGAGTAAAAGAGAAAGGTGGGAACTGAGCACCCCTTTTTATGGTCTTCACTGTTGCTAGGTAACTGGGAAGTAGTTTAGCCTGAAGGTCAGAAGCTTGGGCCATTGCTTATGTGACTAATAACCATGCTTCTCTTGGGGGTGCTGTGGGAGGTGGTACCTTAGGCAGGAGCTAGAGTTCCAGGAGCATGAGGGAACACCTACAGTGTCATGTAGGTGAATTATGACCATTGGGGTTCAGACCTCAGCTTGACTGGAGACCAGCTTGCAATTCCCCACAATAAACTACCCCTATTTGTTTAATTTCTTATATTTCCATATCCCTCCTTTTCTTCTTAACCCCTTCCTCTTACCAAAGAAAGAAAGAAAGAAAGAAAGAAAGAAAGAAAGAAAGAAAGAAAGAAAGAAAGAAAGAAAGAAACCCCCAAATCTAACCTCCCTATTTCATCTCCTCCCTGTCCAAGACCATAATTATTTGTTAAAAGACAACAAACATCTAACATCTATTGAACGACCATAATTTCTTTCCCCCATCTCTTGGGAATGTGGTGAGGTTCTCTTATAAATGCTTTCTGCTGATTTTGGATGTAGAATTCATCTTTAGTGGCCCAAAAATTTTAAGAAAATGGTTAATCTTAAGAAAGCTAGCAGTAATCATTTATTATTCAGTCTCTATGTACTGAGAAAATTCAGGGCTTAACTGAAGCCCTGGCTGGAATAGTCTGAAAGGCCAGGTGAACTGAGGTCATCTGGAATCAGCATCCCTTCCTAAGCTGTTCTGAAAGCAATTTTCCCAAGGAACCAGCAGTCTGAAGCTGGATCAGGCATCTCTGAATCTTTGAGGGTAGATCTTGGCAGGTCTGCTTCCTTGACCTTCCATTCTGCAATATACAAATCTTACAAGCAATATATAGTTATATAAAGACATTTGTATGGAAGGTTCAGGGTACACAGATAAATTATGGATGATTTACTGTTCTTTGTTTGAGCAGGTGAGCAGCTGTCTTTCTTTAGAAGTTGCTTTGAACATATAGTCAAACATCAATATAAATTCATGCCATACGAAATGATGGTATATATTAATAAGTCATGAGAATTCTATAGCTAACAAGATTTATCGGCTACGTATAGCTAAAGTTCTGACTAGAGACATCTTAAAATCTCAGCCAGTTTCAGAGTTGTTCCAATAGAGGGTTTAGCATTATACTTCACCAGTTCACTTAGGCCTTTTGATTTTCTCCTTTCTTTCTGTAGCCAAGACCTTCAGGGCTCTCCCTCTAGTAAATCTGATTTTTATAATTTTTGAAGGAATCCAAAGCCTTTTCTTCTTTCCTGTTAACACAAACCTAGAGCCTCTCTTCCAACATAGCCTGCCTTTTGTCCAGCAGTTTGAAGTCATCATAAGTATAGACTGCTTTAATACAGCAGCTCCTTTTCTACTTAGGTCTGCTCTATTCTGACCTCTCTCAAAGACGGAGGACCATACATTATTACCACTGAGCTTATAATCACCTTCGTTTCGATATTTTAAAACAATTAATATTATTATTTATTGTGATATTATTTCTCTGTGTAGCCTGGACTGACCTGGATTTGTTCTGTAGATTAGGCTGGCCTTGAACTCACAAGGAACCTTTCTGCCCCTGTCTTTGTCATTCAAGTATTGAGATCAAAGCCATGAATTTAATTATTTAGTACCTATGTAACCTTGAAAATACCTATTTCGTTTTTATTTCTTTCTCCCTTCTTTGGATATTATTATCTATGTAGATGTATTTGTCTTATCCCTTTCTCTCTAATTTAATATCCTTTTCTGCATTCAACTTCATTCAAGTTCCCTCCTATTTAGTGTATAAGCATATTTCCCAAGTAACATTGCATTTGCTTAGAGGTTTTGCTTTGGGTTTATGTGCAATGCACTGGGGTGAGCTATAACCAGTTCACCTGTGGGAGCCCATATTTAAAAATACTGGTTGTTAAGAGTAGCATTGACACCATACCTCTCAGGAGGTAGTGAGTCCCCAATCTATGTCATTTTAAATTAGACCATTGTCTGTGTGTTTAGTTGGATACTACGGTGGCATATCACATTTAGACTTCAATTGGCAATAGTCCCTTGTCTTTGAAAATCTAAAACAATATCATATTGTCTCTTGACATATGTGTTTATTTGATTGATTTATCTCCTTTGACAAAATGCATTTATATTCTGTATTCCCAAGTTGATAATGTGTAATGTAGCTAATACACTTGACAATATTATTCTTTATTCTTTTTTTTTATGTAAACAAGGTCTTTTTATTGTTTTGACAGAGAAGAAAGTTCTGATAAGGTCATTGGACTGTAGCAGGAATAGGTGTTTAAAACATAAATATAAACATCTAAAACCATCATTCTTTTTTTTTTTTTCCTGATTTTTTTCCTGATTTTTTTTTAATTTTTTTCCTCTTTATTACATATTTTCTTCATTTACATTTCACATGTTACCCAGAAATTTTCCCTTACCCTCCCGCGTCCCCGCCCTGCTCCCCTACACACCCCCTCCCACGTAATGGCCCTGGCATTCCCCTGTTCTGGGGCATATAGAGTCTGTATGACCAAGGGGCCTCTCCTCCCAATGATGACCATCTAGGCCATTTTCTTCCATATATGCAGCTAGAGACATGAGCGCAGGGGGAACTAGTTAGTTCATGTTATTCTTCCACCTAGAGGGTTGAAGACCCCTTCCGCTCCT
>LR749573.1:2360747-2373902 GCA_902729485.2 Mus minutoides | reverse complement strand
GTGCAGACCAGAAGGGAGCGTCTGTCTTGTCCTGGGCTTTTCTCAATCTCCTGCTGGTGTCTCAGGTCGCTCGCAATTGGGCCGGAACAGATGCTGAGTTCGGCTGCTCACCAGTGGTCCTTAGATTGCTAGGAGAGTCCCTCTGAAAACCTGGGTGAGTGCCAGGCACCCAGGCCTTGCGCCCTGCGCTGGAGCAGAGTGGTGTGGACCAGAAGGGAAGGGGTCCTCTCCCCGCCTGTCTATCTCCCGGCTGCAGACTCAAGTCCCACGAGTTTGGACTGGAACAGATGTGTGTTCCTCTTACCAGTGGTCCCGAGGTCGCTGGGAGAGTCCCGCTGGAAACCTGGGTGGGTGCGCGGCACCCAGGCCTTGCGCCCTGCGCTGGAGCGGAGCAGGGGTCATTCTTTATTCTTTTGTCCACTGGTATCTAGATTCCTTACATTGACTAGCAAAATATATCTTTTCTGGGGAAAAAATGCTTTTTGGAATCAGAAAAAGCATTATTTTCTATTTGAAATTATAAACATATAATATGTGGATAAATATACCTACATTACACTTTCTCTTTATATAAATTTAAGATTGATGTATTTTTTAATTATTAAGTATATTTCTACTTATTATTAAGCAAAAAAGCTTAACTAATATCTTTAAGAGAAAAATTATCATTTTGAATTTTAGACTGTCATTTGCAAGTAGCTGTACCTATCAACAGAGGCTTTCACCCTGACTTTGTTGTGTAGACCAGAATGGTCTAGAATTCACAGAGATCTGTTAGTCTCTGTCTCATGTGTCTGTTGTGTTTTAGCTCAGAGGCTGTGTTGTCCCTTTGTATATAGGGAGAGACATTTAAGCCTTGCACCTGACTTTGGCCGTAATCGTCAACCTAGGGCTTAATTTTTACATGCCATGAGCTCTGGGCATTAATTTTCATAGGACAGGATTGGGCCAACCTGCTATGTCCTTCAGATGTAGTCTCCACATAGGTTCCTCCCCCTCAGATGCACTGCCCCTCAATTTCTGCGTTCTATTTTGAATTTAGTAGTGCCTTCTTTAAAACACCATTTTCTATGCTACCTCTCTGTAGGCTCCTTCTCAGCCTCCTCTAGTCTTGTGCTGGTCCAGGAAGCTTCATCATTCTTTTTTTTTTTTTTTTTTTTTTTTTTTTGAGACCAGACCACTTGTCCAGCTAGCCTGACTTTTCTCTACTTTTTACCCGGCCTTTTAAGGCTGTAAGCTTGGGTTCCAATTGCCCCATGTTAGTCATCATTTTAGAAGTTAGGTGTGGTTCTCCCTCCCATTCCCATGACCTCAGAAATAAGACTCAGACTCAAAATACATTTACATGTACCTTGGCCATATAACAAGGCTCTACCTGGAGAGATCAAAACTTAGATAACCCAACTATTAACCTACATTCTGTCACATAGCTGATTATCCCCATGTTCAAATACCATGCATCTGTCTTCTAGAATCTTCCCAGGCAAATTCTCTCATGCCTGCCTGCCTCTATCTCAGAATTCTTCGTCCTCCCTGATGTTCTACCCTATATTTCTTGCCTATTCCATAGACTTTTTAATTGACAGGTGATGCATCCATACAATACATGAGATATTCTCTGTATAGTCAAGAATGTGTGTGTGTGTGTGTGTGTGTGTGTGTGTGTGTATGCAGGAATACAATTGATAACATTCATTACATTCTTGCCATTTCCCCCTCCTTTTCTCACTCTGGATTGACAGTTGAAATGGCCCTTATTGAAGGTTTTCCTTTTCTCTTTTTTTACAAGAGAAACATGCTGTAACATGCTCTAAGCATGATCGGAGAGACAGGTTCTTGAGAGAAGCACAGGTGTGTGCACCCAAGAGGGCACTGTGTCTTTCTAAGCAGAGTCTCCTTGCTCTGAACTGTTCTTGGATTATTGGATTCCAGGAAACAGGGTCACTGTACATCACCTCCAAGAAGGGGGCACTATCTATTGTCTCCCTTTTCTATTCAGAGAAAGTCCAAAAGGAGATTGATCAGGTGATCGGCTCACACCAGCTACCAACCCTTGATGGTCGTACCAAACTGCCATACACTGATGCAGTCATCCATGAGATTCAGAGATTTTTAGATCTCACCCCTATTGGTCTACCACACAGTGTCACCATAGACACACTATTCCCAGTGTACCTGTCCCACAAAATGAGACCAGCTATGATTCCTCATTGCTACTCCATCTGCTAATCACCAACTTCATCTTGTTTGTGGCTTCCCAGAATCCCTTGTTTCCTAGGAACTGACTGTTTTGCATACAGGAGTCAGAGCATGTTAACATCTGTGTATCTTGTATCATCTCCTAGCACACTGAGGTATACCCCATCCTGAGTTCTGCTCCTTGAACAACTGGACACCTTCAATCCTGAACACTTCCTGGATGCCAATGGGGCACTAAAAGAAAAGTGAAAGTTTTTTGCCCTTCTCCACAGGTGAGACAGACCTGTGATTCTTTTTCCAGACACCAGAAGGCAGTCCTACCCTTCGGGACACAAACAGCAATAGGTCTCTGTTTACTGAGTCTATCCCAGCTGCCTTGACTAACCATCCATTTCACTCTGGCTGTAACCCCATGTGGGGACTCTTGAATTAAAGAAGTATCCTAGTCAGGAGGAATTTGGAGAAGTATGTAAATCCTCTTAATCTGGGCAAATTCATTTTCTTTCTTTTTTCAATGATTGATTGATTGATTGATTGATTGAACACTGTTTTCCTCCTGCTTGAATGTCTAAAGTTCCCAAAATTGGAGCTAGAGATAGTTGTGAGCTACCATGTGGGTGCTGGGAATTGAACTCAGGTCCTCTAGAAGAGCTGCCAGAGCTCTTAACCAGTGAGCCATCTTTCTAGCCTTCATTATTTTTTTTATAATTAGGAGAAATTCCTTTTAATAAGTCAAAACATTTGTTTTTAATCATGTTTAAATGCCCAACTAATGAGAATCTCTACAGAGAACAAAATGAACTCAGTGTAAAGGCTGGTTTCCACCACTGCTCCAGAAATAAATAACAGATTAATGAGGAGATGGGCACACAGAGTATTCCATTGCCAGAAAGCCCATGACATCCTTAAATCCAACCAGTAGTTCCTATTCAAAGTCCTAAAAATAGCAGAAGATGGCTTCTTTGCTTTAGGAACTGTAATAACCAAAATGACCCATCAATTTTTTTTAGTTGCATCAAATTTATCAATTGTATCCCTTAATCTTGTTTCTTTCTTTTTCCCTATTATCACAAATAGACTCTTTTCTCACACAATATATCCTGATAACATTTTCCTTCCCTCTACTTCTCCCAGTTCCTCCCCACCTCCTCTCCCAAGTAGATCCACTCATTAGAAAGGAACAGTCTTCTAAGAGATAAGAACAAGCCATAAAAAACTAATAAAATACAGTAAGACAAAAACCTATCACATTGAATTTGAACAGTGCAAACCAACAGAAGGGAAAAAGTACAAAAGAAGGCTCAAGAATCAGATACCCACTCATTCTCACATGCAAATATCCCATGGTAATACTGAGCTGAATTGTATAATTTAAACACAGGGTGCAGGCAGGCCTGTGAGGCCCCCTGTGTGCAGCCTCAGTCTGTGAGTTCAGATGAGCTCTGATCATGTAGACTTAAAGGCTTTGGTCTGCTGGTATCCTGGGTAGTTGGTGGGTGGTTGGCTGTTGTTGGACATGATTTGTTAAGTATTTGATCATGGAGTAGAAATAAGAAGAGGAGGAGGGTTAAGGGGAGGAGGAGCAACTTAGATATCCTGACCACAAAGAACAAACTTGCCCAAAGGACCATGATACCCTAACAAGCAAGAAGCAGTCTAAGGATAATGCTACCCTCCTTTAACCCCCTGAATTTATTCAGAAATCTCTTTTCTTTCCTATCTCATACTAGAGGGTTGAAAGGGTAGAAACTGGGTGGAGAAGGGTGGCAGAAAGAAGAATCCACAAAGTAGCAAAAAACAAAACAAAACAAAACAAAACAAAACAAAACAACCAGCTACACTCATCCATTGCTGGTGGAAGTACAAATGTGTTCAGCCACTATGGAAATCAGTCAGGCAGTTCCTAAGTGGAGTTAATGAACTTCAAGATACAGCTATACCACTCTTGGCCATACACCCAAAGGATGCTTCATCCTACCACAAAAACACTTTCTCAACCATGTTCTTTGCTTCTCTGTTCATAATAATCAGAATTGGAAACAACATACATGTCCCTTAACAGTAGAATAGATTAAAAAAATGTGTTACATTTATACAAAAAAAGTATTACTCAGGTGTTAAAAATAATATTAAATTTGCAAGCAAATGAATGAAATTAGGGAAAAATCATGTCAAGGGAGTAATAATTTGCATTTCCCTGATACCTGAGGATGTTGAGATTTAAAGCATTTCTCAGCCAGGACTGGTGAGACAAAGAGAGAGGTGACTACTTGGCTCCCAGGCAGGAGTGGCCTTTGAGTTAGGAAAGAATGAAGATTCATTTCCATAAGAAACAACAGCAAGAACAACCAACATCATCTATGAACACTGCCATGAGCTAGATAGGGTCTTGACCACTGGGAGACATTGACTATGTCTCTGAACTGTGGGGTGATGGAGCATGCCATGACACACTCATCTCTGTTTGCATTAAATACTCTTTGGCTTCTTATATTAGAAGAGAAACCAATATTATGAACATATATTTGAGCAAAGATACCATTCATGCAGGATAATATCCTGAACCAGAGAAAGTTCAGAGTTACAGCACCCATCAGTGTCAGCAGGCAGTGTCTATAAATAAAAGAGGGGATGGGTATGCACACACAGCTTGATTAGTGCCAGCTCCACTTTGCCTTACTTGGCCATGCAGGAGAGGCTGGCATCCTGGAATTGGTCAACTGCTTTGAGTGACTGAGACTTATTCTTCATTGGAAGAATATAATCTCAAGTTACTGTATATATAGTTAAGGTGACTTTTGTGTTTGGTTAGTTTGTTACATATAGAAACTGCCTTTAGCCAAATTCAGTCAGTTTAATGGACTCTATAGGATGGAAAGTTTGTGTTCAGGTTTCTTTTCTTTTGGAAAAGGGGATGTTGTAGAAATAGTTCTAGAGCCTTTGGTCACCAACCCCTCCCCTTACCACAACCCTTATGTTAGGGATGGAACCCAGGGCTTTGTGGATTTAAGCAAGTTTTCTTGCAAACAGTCTACACCTCCAGCCCCTCCTTGGTGCATTCTACAAGATCCTTTTCTGGTGGTCCTCTAGGGATCTAGAAGATCCCCCTTTGACCCCATCCTTCACTGAGGGGTTTTAGGCAAGTTTTCTCCTGCTGAGCTATGTCTCAGTTAAGAACTATCTAGTCTTGAGTATAAGTGGCTTCAGTGCCCCTGGATTCAGCCCTGCTCCTGGCTCTGTCTGGTATAATGGCCTCTTTCATATTTCATCTTTGGAGTTGGAGACACATAGGGCAGTGAGATTAAAAAATGAATTGTTCATAGAAGAGTTCCAAGATTAAAAAGTCAGACACATGATGGAAAAAAGACAAAGATAATTAACAATAGAGAAGCAAAGACATTGAAACAGGTGCCAACAAAGAGAGGCAGAGAGAGAGAGACAGAGAGACAGAGAGAGAATGCAGCTTCAACAAGAGGAGACATTTTGTGAGAATGAGGAAATGAACATAAGACAGAAGAAAGGTGATGAACCAGACAGGAAGAGAGAGGGAGGACAGAAAAGGAATTTGGAGAAGAACACAACAAAAAATAGACAAAGGAACATGAGAGAGAATAGAAAAGGAACACATGACAAGCTGTCCCTAAACAAAGAAATGGGGTGGTTAGGATGGTATCTAGGGAATTGAGAAAGACACAAACAAAGATAACAGATCAAAAGACATGTAGTGGTGGTAGGTACAGACAGGAATTCAGAGATACTATGATGTACGGGGGGGGGGGGTGGAGAGAGACAGAAACAGAGACTGAGATAAGTCATTACACTGTTCTGGAAAAATCTTGGTCACAGAACCAGTTCTAAGATAATCATCTCAGAGAGCTACTCCATAAATCACTAAGCTCATGTCTTCTAAATTCTGGAAAGGAGATTCCCAAAGAGATGGGTTGCTTTTCTAAATCCACCCACACAGGCACAATTTTCTAACAACCTGGAATGCACAGAGGTTACTGGAAAATCCCTGCTGAACCTGGAGGGCTGAGGCAGTCAGTTGCAGATCAAGAATCTGACCAACAAGGCAGGTGGTGGTGCCTGTGCAGGCACGTTTAGGCTCCCATTGCTCTGTGGTGCTCCATACCTGAGGTTACAAAACAGCAAGGTCTCCTCATTTCTCTGAGAACCCAGTGGGTGCCAAAGACCCCTTATCATGAGTGACTTGCAATTCTCAATTGGATGAACAATTGTGATTCTGAATTACTTGTTCAACCTTATTAATCTCAAGGTGTAGAACAATATCAGAGAAAGAGAAAAGGGGGTATTGAGAGACAGAAGGGACAGAGAAAGATGCGAGACAGAGAGCTCTTACTATGTAGCCCAGATGAACTTATCATCTTTCTACATCAGTCTCTTAAGTGCTAGGATTACAAGCTTGTGCCTCCATGTTTAATGCATATAAGATTCTTTCTAAACAGTACCTTTACCATCAGGGCAGCCCTGTGAGATAGATATCAATCTCCTCACATGAGAAAGGAGGGACACTAAGGATCTTGCATTATAAACGTGTGCACAAACACACTTTGCACCTGTTCTAAGTGGGTTTTTACAATTCAGGAAGAAGAGCTCTGGTAATAGAACAAAACCTACAAACCTGTCAAAAGTGACCATGAGATATCCAAAACAATTTGTCCTTCATTTTATGATTTACTTATTGTATACACTTGCACTATGGTGTGTGTTTGTATGTGGGGGGGGGTCTCTCCTTCCAACATGTATGTCCAATTCTTAGGGATTGAGCTCATGTTCCCAGGACCGGTGGCAGAGTCCTGCCCATGCTAAGGCATCTCACTGGCCCTTGCACCAATTTTTTCAGGTTTGGAAATCTCTTAACATTCTGATTTGAATTGCAGGTTAAAGGTTAAACTCATTCTTACTCATTGCAATGGGCAGAGTTGTCTAAATGGATTTAGAAATGGGACAGTACAAAAGTTGTATATTGGCCAGGAGCTCACATGGCTTCTCTGTCCACAGAAAAGCATGTTTGTCTTGGCAAAGGCATTGCCCACAATGAATTGTTCCTTTTATTCCCTACCATTCTCCAGAACTTTCACTGGAGAGTCCATCCCTCTGGCTTCTAAAGACATTGACATCACTCCCAACGAGAGTGGTACTGGAAAAATATCCCAGTGTACCAGATCTGCTTCTTAGCCCACTGATTGGGCTGAGGCAGCCAGGTATCCCCACTCCTTTTGAGAATGGCCCCATGTTTCTGCCTCTGGGATACCTGCTGGAAACCCGACTCTAGGTAACTGTGCACACTCTTTTTTCATTGTTTTTTTTGTTTGTTTGTTAGTTTTTGTTTTTCATTAGATATTTTCTTTATTTACATTTCAAATGCTATCCTGAAAGTTCCCTGTACCCTCCCCCCACCCTGCTCCCCTACTCACCCACTCCCAATTCTTGGCCCTGGCATTCCCCTGTACTGGGGCATATAAAGTTTGTAAGACCAAGGGGCCTCTCTTCCCAATGATGGCCCACTAGGCCATCTTCTGCTACATATGAAGCTAGAGACATGAGCTTTGGGAGTACTGCTTAGTTCATATTGTTGTTCCACCTAAAGGGTTGTAGGCCCCTTCAGCTCCATGGGTAATTTCTCTAGCTCTTCCATTGGGGGCCCTGTGTTTCATCCTATAGATGACTATGAGCATCCCCTTCTGTATTTGCCAGGCACTGGCATAGTCTCACTCAAGATAGTTATATCAGGGTCCTTCCAGCAAAATCTTGCTGGCATATGCAATAGTGTCTAGGTTTGGTGGCAGATTATGGGATGGACCTCCAGGTGGGGTAGTCTCTAGATGGTCCATCCTTTTGTCTTTGCTCCAATCTTTGTCACTGTAACTCCTTTCATGGGTGTTTTGTTCTCTATTCTAAAAAGGAATGAAATATCCACACTTTGGTCTTCATTCTTCTTGATTTTCTTGTGTTTTGTAAATTGTATCTTGGGTATTCTAAGTTTCTGGACTAATATCCACTTATCAGTGAGTGCATGTCAAGTGACTTCCTTTGTGATTGGGTTACCTCACTAAGGATGATATCCTCCAGATACATCCATTTGCCCAAGAATTTCATAAATTCGTTGTTTTTAATAGCTGAGTAGTACATTCTTTTTTCTATTGCAGTTTCTCCAACACCCCAAAGCAACTGTCTTTCTGTTTGTTTGAATAGAGACTCCTGGAGTCCAAACCTCATGCTGAGTCACTTCCCTCTTCCTCCCAACAGCCCCAGTCCCCACTTATCAACTCGCCATGCCCTGTGATCTGTGCTAATGGACTCTTTATGAAGTCTGAATTCTATGTCTATAGACGTGCCTAATATGTATGGTTCAGGTAAATGGAATCAAGATAGTGTGTGATCTTTGGTGTCTCGTGCCTTTACTTCACATAATTTAACATAGTTTTCTTTATCCTATAGGCCACAGTCACACACCTTCATGGGCCATTCTCATGCTCTTTCTTAGCATCCTCTTCCTGCATCTTCTGTCTAGGCAGAGGCCTCCTCAGCCCATGGTCCCTGATCTGCAGGTTTCTGGACACTGACTTCAGATTCCTGTATGTTCTCTTTAAATCTCCCAAGAATTATACCAATGCCTGCATTAATAAGGGTTCTCTAAAGGAACAGGATTGATAGCATCAATCAGTCAATCTGTGTGTGTGTGTGTGTGTGTGTGTGTGTGTGTGTGTGTGTGTGTGTAAAATCAATTACCTATATATTTATCATCTACCTCTTATTACACTGGCTTTCAGGCCATGGCTGGGTAGTGCAACAATGACTGTTCGTAATTGAAAGGCTGAGAATTAGGTAGGTGTCCATCCATGAAGCTGTAATTCTCATCTGTCCCACATAGTGCTACAGTCCTGAAAGATGCCAGTTGAAAAGGCTAGTGTTTAAGTGCCTGTTGCAATCCAGAAGAAGTTGGGTTTAGTATTAGCCAAGTGAAAGGTTAGACAATTTTCCCAGGGAGAAAAGGGCAGGCAGGCAAAAATTCTTTACTTCTGCCTCTGGTTCCAATTCAAGGTTAGCCTCTCTCTCTATGTCCTACATCGATCTCTTTTTGTCTTTCTGTCTTTGTCTGCTTCTCTGCATCTCTCTCTCTCTCTCTCTCTCTTTTTTTAGATATTTTCTTCATTTACATTTCAAATGCCATCCCAAAACTCCCGGACACCCTCCACCTACCCTGCACCCCAACCCATTCATTCACTCCCACTTCCTGGCCCTGGTAGTCCCCTGATTGTTATGTGTGTAGAGGAATTTCTTTTCTGGTCCAGGCCACTTGGAATTCTGTAGGCTTCTTGTATGTTCATGGGCATCTCTTTCTTTAGGTTAAGGAAATTTTCTTCTATAATTTTGTTGAAGATATTTACTGGCCCTTTAAAGTGAAAATCTTCACTCTCAACTATACCTATTATCTTTAAGTTTGGTCTTCTCATTATTGTCCTGGATTTCCTGCATGTTTTGAGTTAGGATCTTTTTGCATTTTGCCTTTTCTTTGATTGTTGTGTCCATGTTTTCTATAGAATCTTCTGCACCTGAGATTTTCTCTTCCATCTCTTGTATTCTGTTGCTAATGCACACATCTGATTTCTTTACTAGGATTTCTATCTTCAGAGTTGTCTACCTTTGCGTTTTATTTATTGTTTCTACTTTCATTTTTAGATCTTGGATAATTTTGTTCAATTCCAACACCTGTTTCTTTGTGTTTTCCTGAGATTCTTTAAGGGATTTTTGTGTTTCTTATTTAAGGTCTTCTACCTGTTTAGCAGTGTTTTCCTGTAATTCCTTGAGGAATTTTTGTGCTTCCTCTTTAAGGGCTTCTACCTGTTTAGCAGTGTTCACCTGTATTTCTTTAAGTGAGTTATTAATGTCCTTCTTTAAATCTTCTACCATCAACATGAGATTTGATTTAAAATGCATGTCTTGTTTTTCGGGCATGTTGGGGTATCCAGGACTCACTGTGGTGGGCGTACTGGGTTCTGATGATGCTCAGTGTTCTTAGTTTCTGTTAATAAGATTCTTACATTTGCTTTTACCATCTGGTAATCTCTGGTGTTAATGTTGTAGCTGTCTTTGGCTGAAGGTTGTTCCTCCTGTGATTCTGATAGCCTCTGTCAGCACTCCTGCGAGTCCAACTCTCTCCTGAGTCCCAGTGGTCAGAGCACTCTCTGCAGGCAAGCTCTCCTCTTGCGGGGAAGGTGCCCAGAGATCTGGATCTCAGCTTTGCCTCCTGGCTGAGGATGAAGGCCCAAAGGAACCCGGTCCAAGAAGTTCTGCTTCTGAGGACCATGTGCCCTCCTACTCAGAATGGTCTCTGAGAGACTGGGGGGGGGGTGCTCACTCACCTGAGTCCCAGGGTGAGAGCACTCTCTTGAGGCCAACACTCCTCAGTGATCCTAAGATGCTGGGTGTGCTAGGGTACCTGCACCATGGAGACTCCTCTGGGGACTGTGGGACTGACTGTCTGCAGAGTTTGTGCCCAAGGTAGCATGGGGCTGGTGCCTATTTGAAAGAACCCCATTTGCTGGATGGGCAGGTTTCCTGTGTCCCTGTTCCTGCTGGCCCAAGCCCCTCTGGGTTGTTTTGGAACAGATGTTGCATTCCACTCACCAGTGATCCCAAGATCCTGGGAGTGCTAGGGCGCCTGTGGCATGGAGAGTCCTCTGGGGACCTTGGGACCCTCCACCCAGTTTGCACCCAAGGTGGTGAGGGGCTGCATCTCTCTTTCACACTCACACTCTATTCTTTCTCTGCTGCTGCTATTTAATCAGTGGCAATTACCCATATCAGAGCTAAAGCCCAAACTGCCAAAGAATTTCAGGCTGTGAACAGCAAGTTGATGTTTATCACACAAGAAATCATGGTACTGATTTTCTGCATTAGTCCCGTATTTGTCACTCTGGTTAAGTATCTGATCAGAAGCAAATGTTTAGAAGGATTTATTTATAGCCCGTTTCATGGCAGAGAGGCATGGCAGCTGGGAAGAAGGTAGCATCTGGGAAGGAGAGAGAGGGGCTGGGAGAGAGGAAGTCCTTGATGTAATCTACTTTATTCTGCTAAGTCTTCCATGTAAAGCTTATCAGAACTTCTTAAAAATACTGTTCATTAGAGATCAAGCATTGAAACACATGGAGTCATGGAGATATTTCACATTTTTCTTTCTTTTTTTTTTTACTTGTTCTCTCTTTACTTATTCCCCTCTTTCCATTCCTTTCAGTTCTATCCCATACCTCTCCTCTCCCCAAGATCCACTGCTGCTCTCTTTTCCCTATGAGGAGAGCAGGGTTCCTAGGGATATCAACCAAACACAACATGACATGAAGCTATAAAACTAGGCACAAACCCTCATATCAAAGCTGAATGAGGCCAGCGAGTAGGAGGGGAACTGGTCCTAAGAGCAGACAAAAGAGTGAGAGACACCCCCACCCCCATGTAACCATGGCACTTTGTGAATAGACTCATGACAGTATTATAGGAATGTGTCTTCTATTGGCATGCTCAGGGTCCTTTTTAGCTCTCACAGTCTTAGGCACACTTGCTTGCGCCTGTGACATGTTATAGTGCAGCAGCAAAGGCCTCATCAGGTACTGGTGATGTGTTCTTGAAATTAACTGCTTCTAAAATTTTTGCTAGTCACAATCACCTAGTCTATTGCATTGTGTTTCAGGAGAAATGAAACAGACTGAGACAGGTTCTGCATCTTTCAGTTCAGAATCTATGAGGGACCAGAGACACTCTCAGAGAGGGATAGCAAGAGAAAGGTCAGAGAGCTTCATGTGCCTTGAAACATCCAGGAGGAGGCAATCACCATTCACAATGATCAGAGACCTAGAGGTTCCAACTACTCCTCTTTCAGGCTAAAGCCTCTCTTTCTCTACCTGATAGCTGAGCCTCACCATGCCTGTATCTCTTTATCCCATCCCTTTTTCTTTTGTTCCCCATGTGTGGCTGTTACAGGTTAGAGAATGCAATGGGGACTCTGGAGAAGTCACATCTGCACTGGGATAGGTGTTTGTACAAACACAGTGAGACTCACACAGTAACAAGCAAAACTCTACTTCTAGCTACCACTCACACACAAAAGTAAGAACGTACAGAGTAGATCCACAATGCAAGAATATACTTGTGAGCTGTGCATACATTGTAAATCTTAATATTCGGGAGGCAGAGGCAGGAAGTTCTCTGAGTTGGAGGCCAGACTATTCTATAGAGCAAGTAACAGGACAGTCATAGCTACACAGAGAAATCCTATCTTTAAAAAGCAACCTACAAGGCCGGGCATGGTGGCTCACACTTTTAATCACAGCACTCAGGAGGCAGAGGCAGGGGGATTTCTGAGTTCGAGGCCAGCCTGCTCTACAAAGTGAGTTTCCAGGACAGCCAGGGCTATACAGAGATACTCTTTCTCAAAGAAAAAAAAAAAAAAAGCAACCAACACAGCCAGGCAGACATCAGACAGACAGACAGACAGACAGACAGACAGACAGACAGACAGACGGGCAGATGGACAGAAAGGACAGATAGACACACATATACACTTGTATACATGCAAACATATCTAGAGGAACAGAGAAGACCATGCATGAACATTCAATCTGGAAATCAATTTGACCATTTCTCCCTGAAGACCCAGCTATATCACTCCTGGGCATTTACCCCAAAGATGCCCTACTATACTATAGGGACACTTACTCCATTATGTTCATTGGAAACTTTATTCATAATAGTCAGAAACTGGAATCAACCCAGATGTCCCTCAACTAAAGAATGGATACAAAAAATGTGGTTCATTTGCTCAATGGAATACTATTCAGCTATTTAAAACAAGGACATCAAGAATCTTGCAGGCAAATGGATGGAATTGGAAAATATCATCCTGAGTGAAGTAACACAGACTCAAAAGGACACGCATGG